>JAVLVB010000444.1:666774-695751 GCA_032876305.1 Orestias chungarensis | reverse complement strand
GAGGGGAATGGGCAGTGTGAGCGTTTTAACCGCACCTTACATGATTTGCTTCGAACCCTTCCACCTGAACAGAAACGTAAGTGGCCCCGGCATATTTCCCAGGTCACCTTTGCATATAATACAACTGTCCATCAAACTACGGGTATGACTCCCTACTTTTTGATGTTTAGTAGGAAACCCCAGTTGCCTGTGGATTTTTCTGTGGGATTGAGTGAAGATGATGGGGGTCTCGACCTGCCCTTGGAAGAGTGGGTCCAAGAGCATCATAAGTCACTAAAATCTGCTTATGAAATGGTAAAGCAAAAAGTAGAGAGTAAAACGCCTCAGAGAAATCAGGATGTGGATGTCACCCCAGGTTTTCAGGAGGGAGACTTGGTGTACATAAGAAATCATTCCCTGAGGGGTTGCAGTAAAATCCAGGATTTTTATGGCTCAACTCCATATAGAGTAGTTCACCCACCTTCTGATTGAGGGGTAGTGTACTCCATAGTGCCTGTGAGTCAGGAAGGACCCCTTCGTCAAGTCCACAGGGCTGAGCTTAGAAGTGTCCCTGAAAATAGTGGCGTGAATGGCCGCCAAGAAAATGGTTTGAAGGTTGAGCAAACAAATGTTGGGGTGGCAGATGAACTGGTGGATTTGCCGGAATCTGAGATTCAGTCGGATGTAGAGGATGAGGATGTGGGTATTTCTGAAGATACAGCTTTTGATCAGCCTCTTTCTGACCAGGAATCCGCACAGGAGATTGACACAGCTATCACGCCAGAGCTTAGGAGGTCAACACGGAAAACTGCCGGGCAGCATTCTAACCCTTATAGGCTTCCCTGTTCTGTACTTAAGAAATGAGTAAACTGTTTTATGGGTACATCGTCGGGTCGCCGATGTATAATGGTGGGGAGGAATGTAACAGGTGGCACCAGTAGGTGTTGCACTCTCCACAGCCTGAGCCTCCATTAAGGGGAAGCTGTAAGGGTGGTGGCCAAGTGTCAATTTCCTGTGTGTGAGACCAGGTGTGTGTTGGGCCCGTGTTGTTTGCTGGGTGAGGGCTGCATTAATGGTGTTCCAGTAGTAGCGTTACCTGGGCGTGGTGGTTCGACGCTGCAGGTAGGCTTACACATTTGTCTCTTTTTCAGAATGAATTGCATGGTTGTTATATTGTTTTTATTTGGTAAGGTTGCACCAGATCGGCTACACCAAGTTTTTGTTTTGTGTTGATTTATGCAGTGCAGGTAGGCAGTGTTTTTAATGTGTTTTAGATTGATTGGATTAAAATGATTTAACAAGCAATTAGTAATTTTGTGTTTTTGTTTTTACAGTTTTACACTGCATCCTGCTGTCCTTTTATAGAGTTTGTTTTTTCCTTTTTGTTAGTCCGCCCAGTTAGGATTGTTTGTCTCTTCATAGCAAGAATTGTGAGGGCGGGCTAACAACCTATCATTCATTTCTGTTTTGATTCCGGTTTGTTTTTGGGTCAATTCCCTGAATATCTTTTAGTTAATTACAATAAAAATTATTAAAAATTAACTCTGTTTTGGTTGTTGTTCATTTCCCTTAGGACCTATAACATATACTTGCTAAATTTGTTTGCTGCTTCCACAGATTCTCTATCAGATTGAGGTCTGGACTCTGAAAGAGAGTCTCTTGTTGCCCTAGGATTTCTGTCCAGGGTGTACCCTGTGTATCGCTTAATAACCCCTGGATATCCACACCAGCCCTTCTGCAACCCTCCATGGACAAAAGGGCAAAGGCAAGGCATAGATGGATTGCTTTAAACCTAATTCTGAAAAGGAAATAAATCATTTTAGGCTAGACTTTAAATAACCTAGAGGTGGTTTGCTGAATATGTATTATACCAACATATCATTAGTTTGTATTAAAATGTTTAGGAGGGCAAGAAGTAGGTCTAAGCAAGCAGCATGAGACCAAATGCTGACTCGTTCTGCTGCACAGATGCACACTGCAAACAAAACAACCCGTCAGTTAACGTTTTGCATTTACTTTGCATCTAGTCTGTTGTATCAGATTCTACTCTAGACTCGTACTGAGCTAGGTTCTGCTGGATATTTCTTCCTGTTAAAGTGAAGTTTCATCTCTCCACTGTCCCTGCATGCTTGCTCAGTATGAGGGATTGCTGCAAAGTCAATGACAACACAAACTATCGTTTCAGCGTGCCAATCCATGAGAAGTAAAGGTGCAAGTCAACGACTTGATGTAATCCAATTGGTTTTCTTAGATTCTAACAGATTTTTTCAACATGTATGATTGTAATGAAATTATTTTTCTTGTAAAGTCCCTCCAGATGACATTTTTTTGTAAAATTGCCATATTCAAACAAACTGAACTGAATGTTCGCAAAGAGGAACTGCAAAATTGACCCAGATATACACATATTAAGGATAATACACTGTGAATTTCTACTGCCTCACATAAATCTAAGCAAATAAATAGTGAGGGGTTGCGCACGTTTGTACTTCTGAGTCAGCAGCACAGACAAGAGGAGGCGTAGCAACAATATTATGTCTCACAACACTGCGTCACAGCTCAAACGCACTCTCTCCCAGTGCCCAACTCCCAGGGTGGCAGCGTAATGAAAAACGTCTGTTTACCTTTCATTACGGTCCAACGAGAGATTGAAAAACAAAAGAAACAGAGGGACAGAGGAGGTGGGAGCAGGAAGAGAAACCAGAGCTCATATGAAAAATAAGACATTTCCTTTAATAACATCTGTAACATCATGGCTGTATTCTGGTATAATTTTGGATATACTCGAGGATGCGGAGTACACTTTTAATGAGGACACTGAATCAATTAACTAACAAGATAACACAACATAAAACCTGCATCAAGTTCTACAAAGACATCATAAAAAGGGCACAAATGGTGTAGCAGCAAAAAAAGAGTGTTGCTTTCCTGTCTCTACATAGGCTACAGTAGTACAAAGAATTTGCAGAGTACAGAATTGTTGTAATGAACAGCTAAAATTAAGTTACAGACACATTTCTAAAGTATGCACAAATGTCACACACATTATGGATATGACTATGATTAGATGTTACAGAGTTCAGTATGGGGTGACTGGAGTTTTTTCAGACCTAGGAAGCTTGAGAGAGTTACCCTAACAGTATGCAGCGCACAGGTGTTTGAAGTTCACACAGGGGAACATCTAAGAGATACCAACATGTCCACACTTTATATCTGCAGGGAAAGGCAGGACAGGTAATAGCAGAAGTTTGTAAACTGGTCAGATGTCATGAACTCTCTCTGACTGTTTGTGAGATGAAACATAGCAGAAACAAAATAGCCTCATAGAGTTGTGTTGGGATTTCATGTTGCAGACCAAAACACAAAGTGCTTCTTAATTGTGAAGTTAGAGATGATAGGTAACACCAAACCATTCACAAACCATGTAAGTGTCAGCAAGCATGTGAGAGAAGAACATTTTAGCTTATGATGAAAAATATGTATATCGCAGCCGTGATGTGCAAATTTGTGCTGATCTTGCATCAGCAAAACTTTGAGCGCATTCAGCTTGCCTTAAATATATATTTTTTAGAAGATTCTAAAGTATTAATTTATTTGACCGATTTGTAAACTTTTAGCTGTATTTAAGTTTTGGTTATGATTAAGAGTCCCTAGACAATTTTATTAATGCCTGTTATATTATGAGGGTGAATTTCTTTTTCCTCTTCCCACGTTCTCCAACCCAGATCTGTTGCAATAAAAAGTGTTTATTGTGTTCTTGGAATGGATCCCTGTTATACAGTAAGCAGTTTAAAATCTACCAATGTCTTGTTTGCTTTCTGAAGGAAGCCCTACTGTGGTCAATAAGGAAAAATCAGGAACACCGTAAGCAAACAGCGGCAAAGCCGAGTGAAAAATCTGTTTCAAAGAATCACTTCTTTAAGCACAAACCATTCAGATAGGCGTACAATAACAGATTTAATCTGGTTTATGGTGTTTATGATTTGTTTTTTTTAATTAGCGCAATAAAATTTTAAAAAAGATCCTAAATGCACCCTCCCCATCGTTAAACATAGCAATAGCAGCATTATGCTGAGGGGATACTTTTCCTCAGGAAGGAGAGAAAAAGCTAACTGGTCTGAATTTGGATGGAGACAATCCTGAAAGGAAACCCGTTAAACCCTTGAGATTGGGGCAGATGTTCCGCTTCCAGCACAACAAAAACTGAAAACATACAGCCAGAAACACAAAGGGATGCCTTAGATCTAAAAAAAAAAACTATTTATGTCCGAGAATGGGTAAGTCAAAGCCCAGACATTTATCCAATTAGGACTCTGTGGAAAAAAGTGAAAATAACAGACACTCTTAATCCAATCTGACTGAGCTTGAACTAGTTCTTTAGAGAACAATTTAAAATATAAAACCAGAGAAAATTTTTCAGCTGTGACTGCTGTTAAACCCTTTTACTATAATTTTAGAATTATGCACCACTTAGTTTTGGTCTGTCACATAAAAACCTAAAAAAAATTATATGATATTAACATGTATTGACACGTGTTTAGGTATTATTGGAAAAAAAAATTGAAAAAGTTCAAGGGTTATGAATACTTTTGCAACACACTGCATGTCTGTGACATATATCTGTTTGTCCTAAATTTAGATTTAATTTCTTATTTTAGCATGAACTGATCCTTCTTTATGTGCTCTGCAATCTCAAAACACAAGTGCAACTTGTTTTGTTGTCCAAGGACTCTTAGGTTTCCCTCAAACATTTGTTTGCTGATTTAAATATCCTGTAATCTCAAAATGCAATGAGTTAAATATTTATGCAAATCATTAATGGACAAACAGGCTAGACTGCGAGTTATATCACCAGAAATGTTATTTCCAAGAGTTAAACGAAAAGATTGATACTATAATCAATGTATATTCTGTATATATCTGTTATGGTTCATTAACTGGGTGGTTGGGTTTAGGATTAAGAAAAAGAAACAAGGCTAAACTCGGCTGGCTCTACCCAAAAGTAACCTAATCTGCCTAACTGAGACCTTTAACCTCTTCCACCTTGGAGGTCCGAGCACTGGGACCATCTGTTAAAAATGTAAAAAAATAAATAACTCAAGTTGATGAGGATGCAGCTAATAAGAGGAAATTTATGCAACATTTCTTTGGCAGCAAGAGATTAAAAGGAGATTTAAGCTCTTAAGCTTTTGCTGACTCATCATTATAAGGCGGTTATTTACGCTGAGGAAGCAGAAGTAAAGAACAAAATAGAAATCCCACTCTGGTCTAGTGATGGGAACAAGGAGGGTTTTTCTGAACTGCTTCAAGTGTCTCTAGCCACGGACCCCAAGGTTAATCACTGTGCCCTAAGTCCCGGTGGGTCATACCGACAATTATTTTGGGACTTTTGAGGTGAAAATTTAAAACTAATGAACTCAAGGGTTTAAGGCTCATTTTTTGTGATCCTTTGTCTAAAAAGTAAAGAGTCCCTGCACATATTTTAAAAACTAGTCATTCACTAAAAGTCCTATAAGTAGTCATTCCCTCATGGTTTTCAGTTTTATTTTAAGACGAGTGAATGAAAAATCCAGATTAATTTAGCCTGACGGGCATCTCATTAAGTTGGATAAATAAAAAGTAATTAATTTGTTTCTGTAATTAAATAAAGCAAGCAAACCAAAATGTTACATAGATTCAATACATAGTTCAAGTGTTTTTTTATGTTAATTTTGATGATTATGGCTTACAGCTACTTAAAACATAAATTTGTGATAACAAAAGTAGTTATAACATTGCATAGGGCCAATAAAAAACGTATTTTTTCTAGATGTTAGATTCAATGACAGCCTCCACAGCAAGGCACGTACCAAAAAAGAAATGTTAAATTTATTGCCATTAATAAGCTGCGTCCAAGCTTATTAATGATAAGTTTTGCGACAGGAAGAAAGGACGTTGGAGAAAGTGTGCAAACAGCACGGTAAATACAGGCATCTCTACGGTGTTTGACCTTAATGTGTTATTTTTAAATGTACATGTAGCACTTCAGCATTTTAAGTGTATGCAATAGGTGTTCCTTCAATGCTAATGTTTGTAAAAACAAACAAGGTTTCTGACTATTCCCTGCTGTCTCTTTGTCATGCTGGACGTGAAAAGTTATAAGAACTGGGACATCTGAAATGAAAGAACGGGCGCTGCCGACATTGTGTGAATTATCTCTCTCTAAAGAGAGAAGGAGGCCACTAATAAAAATACATTTTTAAAGCATCCAATTGGCTTTATGTCGTGCCACAAGATGCCCTAACTGAGAATTGAGTCCACAAACAATACAGAACATTAAGTCATAGATGAGACATGGGTAAGACAGGAAAAACATGTCACAGGTGAAAAGAGCTGCGTCCTATCATAGTGTTGGAAAGTTTAGAGAAAGTGCAAAATGAGATTGGATGCAGCTTCCTCATAATGAAGCTTTGTAATCATATTAAGCGTCGATGAGGTTCCAAATAAAAAAAAAAACTTCTTAAGCCATAAGCATGAACAACCATCATAAATTAACAAAAAGACTCAATTGAACTTCATCATGTTGTGTGTAATAAATCTGTATAATACACAGTTTTCAGTTTCTTTAGCTTAATAACGGAATTCATTTACCCTCTAAATGACTTTCTAACTAACTGGGATGCACCTGTAAAGCCAAGATTAGACAACAATAATACTGAGGTTGAACAAAGCACTGGGCAACCTCCTCCTCTGTGACAAAACACCTGGCCTCTACCAGGGAGGGCCAGTTTAACATATTCCCTTACAACAGTGATAACACGAGAGACCGTCCTTATTTGCTCAAAGCATCAATGTTATTAGTTATTATCCAACATAAATGGAATTAACAATGATGCTTAAATACTTTGTCATTATTGTATATATATATATATATATATTCATATATATATATATATATATATATATATATATATATAAAAAAAAATTTTTTCCTTTTATTTATTTATTAGAGAGGTAGTGATTGAAGCATTGATTGACAGAAATATACACTGAACAATAAGCATGAAAATAATAAACATAATCTCATTTGAGGAGAGTATAAATAGAGTATAAAGCGTCAACCGAAACAAATTTCTGCTGCTTCAGGGTTGAGACATAAATAATTCACACTCTGGATTGAAGCTTGTCTCTGTGTGACCATTCTTCAGTCAGCAGGGACTGTATGAACATTGAGACTTAGGTCTTTGCGTTTCCAAGCTATTGTTGAGCAGTTTTCTAACACCAACCCTCGATACGTCACGGCTGAAATGCTCTCGGTCAAAGCTGGCACGGCGCTTAGGCTCTGAATGGGAGTTAAAGAAAAAGACTGGACTTTAAACTCCCTGACCTGCCACTTCTCCAGCTCCACACACATGGACTGACTGACAAGCTGCACAAAAAGTAAATCTTTGTTTCCTCGACTCTGCTGCCGAGCGCTCATAAAGTAACACTGAGTAAAACCGTGAGATTCAGCCGGAATATAAACAAGTTATGCTCTGGCTGAATAACACTCCACGCATCCGGGCTCTAACATGCAACAACAATAGCTATGTTTTCCTTTCACTGCACCAGGGACGGCTATGCGGTTGGCTTCTGTGTACTGCACACAACGCCACCCCACTGATTGTTTGAATTACACTTTGTAAATCTATAGAGACACCCATTTGTGGCTCGTGTGAGCCCTCTCTGTTGAAATTCAATACATTTGAGCATCGGATCAGCGGGCCACCCAGTGAGAGTCGTTATGGAGGCAGATTAAAGATGAACACACGCAAAACAAAGACAAATCCCGCAATATATACTCTCCATTACCTCTCCAATCAACCTGACAGAATTATAATAAAATATAAAACAGTGGCATGTTATAAAATACTCTTTATATGCTTACCTTGGAGTAAGTTGCAGAGAAACAGCTAACATTTATTTGCACAAATGGCTTATGGCTACATTAATTTTATATTGCATGTATGTGTAGCAGATAGGGATGCATGTGTGGATGTCTGCATTTAGCTTGACGTCTGTGTTCCCGGTATTATAAGTGTGAATGTTTTCAAGAATGAAGCGGTGGACAGCCGCCAGGCCTCATTATTGTCATTCTCCTCACTGCCGAAAAGAGAGGCAAAGAGAGCCAAAGCGGCTCCTTTCAATTGAGGAGCAGAGTAGAGGCGAACACAAAGGGCTCAAAATTAAACAAATGCCGGAAAAGCAGGCTGGACAGCCAGCCTATGGTCATACGCTTTGAATGAGAGTGAACGGGTGCAGGGATAACCCATCTGCGTCTTTCACTGAGCAGACCACACAGATATCCCTCGTCCCTGCATTCATATCCTCTGTTAGGTCCGGAGACACCAGGGTGCCAGCTCATGAGTTTGGCCCCGCATCCTTCTGCTGCGTCCCGAAGTGCATATGTCCACCGGTTACGCGTTGCTGCCGCTTTTCAAATCCTTTCGTCTGGATTTAAAACCTGGAATCCGTCTCAGTGTGGATTTTTTTCGTTTCACGAAACTTGCCGTTCCCAGTTGGTCCCAGTCTTGTTTCCACTGGTGTCTCAAACTGCAATCCAGGCTCCAAACAACCACCCAGCAGAGATATTTCTGGTGCCTTCCTACTCCACTCGGGTGGCAGCAAATGTGCGTAAACACACACACAGACGTACAAGAAGCTCTGCGACAGAAGCAACGAGGTGGAAAATATGCCTGTACAATTACAGATCTACAGCACATTTACGGTGTAATTATGCACAAATACTGGAGAGTGTGCTTCGACTAATACACCCGTCGGGTTGATAGTGGATTGCTGAGCATCTGTTCTATCCATGGCACAGATACTGAGAGTAGGTGATTGATCTAAAGATGTTTGAAGGGTTCCGAAGCAAGAGGCTAGATGGATCAAGTCCTCGCCGCTTCACATCTGCAACAATGAACAGGAGAAAGGAAGGTGTTAGAATTCAAATGTCCTGATTGAGGCAGACACTAAAACATGTAATTTGCAGGGAGAACAAAAAATATATTTTGCATTTAACAGGAAAAATAAAAAAAATTAACAATTAGATAGCAACTCTTGCTATCAAATTATTAACTTATGTCAAAACATAAGTCAGTGCTATATTTCATCAAACTGTTATGCGAACTTGAGCAAACTAAAATGTCGCATAAAAAACAGAAAATGCTAATCAGACACATTTCCATTCGCTGGCCACTCATTTGTAGATGTTATTTTTTGTCTGCATTTTTCTGGGGGATTACTTGCCATAAGGGAAGGCTGTTCAACATTGAAACCATGGAACTTTGACCTCCCGGGTTTAATCTGAAACATATTCAGGTAAGGGAAGATCCCCAGTTTAACTCTAAATCTGAGTAAAATTTAAAATCTGTGGCAAGATTAGACAATTGCTGTAACAATTGACAAACGCTGACTGACTGAAGTGGAGGAAATAGGGACAAGATTGGGATCTCTAGATATCCAAAGCAAATATAGACAGACCTGAAAGACTTGCAGCAGCAAACAACTCTACTTTGAGAATCAAGAGATTTTGAACTATTGCTGCACATACTAAGAAAATCATCTGAGGGCATTAAAATTGATAAAAAGTGTGATGATTACCTCAGGTGAGTTATATGCCTGTTTTTTTTCTCTGACTGTTTCTTATATGTGCTTTCTATCGTATGTGACCTTTAGCATTTATGGCAACGTCATTAGTGTATAGTGTAAAGTTATAGTTAGATCCTGGCCAAATTTTGCCACAACATGAAAAAACACAACTTAAAAACTGTTAAAATTTATTAGGCAAGTATTACTAATATCATGATAATACTATACTAGCGATATATTGTGCAGCCCTAGTCTAAATACACTCTGGAGTTCCTCAGTAGAAGCATTTGAAAACCATGCATAATCTTTTTTTAACTTTCTAGTTGAAACATTTCCCACTTTTGAGTTTGTCTGTAAACAAAATAAAATGATAAAGTGATAAAATGCAGAATAAACTGATTCTTTATACTGATCATATTCATTTACATTATGTCATGCTGTTTGTTTTACTCTAGTCCTGAATATCCCTCTTTTTTACGCACATTAAAGCCATGCATATATTAATTTTTGGCCATTCATTTGGACTGACTTGCAGCGGCGAGAGTTGAGAGTCTGTCCTTTACGACTGCAGCTCTTCGCTTTGAGGGTGCATTTGCACTGACACGACGTTTCACCCAGGATCCACTTCCTCCCTCTGCAGGGACGGCACCGTGGTGTCGGGGAGGGAGACAGAGAAGGACTCGGGTTGGCAGGAGGAAGTGATGGAGGAGGTGGAGGCTTGGAGGGAAGAGATGCAGGAGCACGCGTTCTTGATGAGAAAAAGGTTCAGAAACATCATGATTAGCTTTAGAGTTAATTGGTCGTAAAAGAAAATGCAACGGTACTTTGAGAAGAGCTGTAATGTGTGGTACTGTATAAAATAAGATATGAAAATACAATACAGCAAATAACAGTAGAATATGATGGCATGTTGGAAGATATTGTATGATAAAATATATATATATCATCCAATATAAAATTTTTTTGTATAATATGTGAACTGAATACAAAATAACCAGATATTGAAGATTAGAGCATTTTTTATACACATAAAATATGAAGCAAATTGATAAACCGTAATACAAAACTGTCTATCATGTTTGAACTTCTCTGTCAAAATACTTGGTTTTGAAAAGCATAAACAATATAATAATCTTTTTGGCATGTATAATCTTTCAAAATTAGGATTTATAGGAGTGCTGTTTGCAATATTGGTAAGAAAACTGCTGGAACAACTTGACAAAAAAGCTAATTTACATAATAAACAATTAATGAATTAAAAGTGAAAAGTTACAAGTTTAAATGCTTGTATTTTAGTTAGGAAATAAAAAATGTCAACCTCATGGAGAGCTCCTTCATCTGAGACATGTACATGCGGCACCGAGGTTTCAAGGACTGGGAGGAAGGAGGATGTAGAGTGGTGGGAAGAGGTGATGGAGGTGGGGAAGATGTGGACCGAGGAACCAGAGGAGCAAAAGTGCTGGATGGAAAAAAAAGGTGCAAAAACTACATTGGTTAGCCTCAAAGTTACTGGAAATCAGTAACTTTATGTAATAACCAACATGTGGATACAATATATATGTATGTGATATACAACACATATAAGTATATAATGTGCATATGTAGACGATAGAGTATGTATCATATATTTATTTATTTATTTATAATGTAAATGATAGTATAAATTATATACTTCAATACCTGATATGGTGGAATGCAATATAATATGAAAGGATAATAATCTGATATAAAATGATAAGGTATAGGGGCAGAAGTTAGTAGTATTGGTGCCTGGCAGCAAGATGGTCCCTGCTTTAGGTTTTTTGCACGTTCTTCCTGTATATGCATAGTTTTTCTTTGGGAACCCCTGTTTCCTGCCAACATCTAAAGACCTGACTGTTAGGTTAATTGATTACTTGTGGGAGAGACGTTCTCCCCCGTCACTAAAACTCCCCGTGACCCTGCAGGGATGGGCGTGTATATGCGATTGATGGAGGACATGATATAGCCGCCGTCTGGCAAAATCCTTGCAACTCCATTTCTGTTTGTAGTTTCATTGACAATTTACAGTAAAAAGTACAAAAATATTGTTTATGTATCTCATGAGAGGTGGCCTTTTTACAGATACAATGTCTCTGTCTGGCAGAATATAATATAATATAATATATGGTACAATACAATATGATACACAAAAATTAAAAAAAGGGGATACAGTAATACATGATATGAGAAAATGTCCAACAGTGTGATGAAATATGATACTGAATATGATTTCAAATGTAATACAGGATTATTATATCATCTTAAACTCACTATGATATGATACTAAACATTATAAAACAGTTTGATACGATAGAAGCCATGCAGTAAGAGATGATGTGAACAACAGAAGTTCTGATGAAAAGCTATATAACATTATTTAAAAAAAGGTGTAAAATATAATATAGCAATATTATAGTGTGATGTGGTGCAATCTAACGGATTTAATATAAGATGTGACTTAAAACAATAACAGGAGGAAATGTTAACATTTGATAAATGATTAAATACAATCCAAATACAAAATGTGATATTTCATATTGTATCATGATGTAAAATGATTTGAAACAGGTTATTCTATTGCTGCCTTGTGAAAATGTTAAATAGAAAAAGAGGCTTAAATTAAAAGGGTCAGAAGATCGGTTGCCACTCAGATGTGGTTGTTTTGGATTCTTCTACAACAGCTGACTTAAAAAAGTGAAAACACAACACAGATTACACAATTTTGTCTGTTCATGCATTTAGACAAAAGTTTTACTTCGAGCTGATGGCAGATTTGGAAGACAGGCTGACACGATTGTTAGCGGTACTTTGTCGCCATGGTTTCACATCGATCACCGTCAGAATCCATGACAAGAATAATATTGATTCCTTTAAAAATAATAAAAATAGAGGACTGGCCAAAGGGCTTGTGCTTGTTGAGAAAATCTTTATTGTCCAGTATTTACTGGGATATTATAGTCTGGATAATAAGTGATACACCCTTATAAAAATGAAATGCATAGCTTGTTTGAACACACACACTTCCCATCCGAGACAAACCTCCACAATGTAGCATGTGGGAGATGTGTGACTAATGTGAGATAATGTTTCCTTAGAGGCCGACAAACCAGCTCCTCTGTCCGTCCGTCTGCCTCTCTGTCTGTTACCATGGCTATGCTCGCCTTGCTGCCTTTCAGTTTTTGAGGTTCAACCTCTAGATGCCTCGATCTTTCGCTCTCCAAAGTCCAAGTCTGAGAAAGTTGCCTGCGCCAGTCGGTCCATTTACTGGAGCTTGGTTCTTTAATGAACTTACTTAATGAGGCAGAGAGGGCCCAGCTTTGTTCGTGTCCCAGTGACCACGCCTGCCGCTGGCATGGACAGAAGAGGTGGCATTTGGGAGCAGATTACACAGATTTCACCCCTGCCAAAGTGTGAATAAAGCCCTTTTTGAGTGATGGATGGGTGCTGGGGGACATCACACCCAAACAGAGCCAACTCTGGCCCCAAGTGTCCGGAAATGACAGACAATAAAGTTAAAGGGGACGCAGTTAATTGAAACACTGAAGAGGAAAGAGTGCTAAACTCTTTATCCTTAAGGACGTAACTGTGATTATATTTCCAAACTGTATAGGGAATTATATAAGAGTGTGTCTCACAGCTCCAGACAACACATATCGTCCAACTACTGGCCAAATACTGAGTTGATAACCGTGACTAAGGAGTTTATCCGTGGATTACGCGCGCGTGTGTGTGTGTGTGTGTGTGTGTGTGTGTGTGTGTGTGTGTGTGTGTGTGTGTGTGTGTGTGTGTGTGTGTGTGTGTGTGTGTGTGTGAGAGAGGGAGACCTTGACTTCTGCTGTGGCTGTAAAACAAATTGTCCTTCGGTAAAAGCATAGCCCTGATAACCCAGTTTTTCTCTAATCAAAACACTCACTAAACTTCAGAGTATCCAGGAAACCTTGACTGCTTTAGTTAAAAAGAAACAAAAATTGTGAAGAAATAAGTTTGAACGTACACAGATCTAATGGATCCAACTTTCCGTTGCCTGGATCTTCTCCCCTCTTTTTTCTTCTCTCTTCCTTCCGACTTCATAAAGGGCCTAAAAACAGACAAAATGCATATTGTTATAGGTTTTTCTTAAGACTTTAGGATTTTGACAACTTTCTTTTTTGAATAAGATGAGAAACCACTCACAAATTATTAGGGTAAAAAAATAAGGGCTTTTCCAATCTTATATTGTCATAAAAAAATTTTTATATCATAATTTGTTCTATTATTATGTAAAATAAAAATAAAAAAATTATTTATTTTAAACTGACCAGACATAATTAACATTAATTAGAATAAATTGTGAAATTTCTTTCTCTTTGGTCCTTTTTAGTCAAGAGTTTCTTTAGGGAGGCTAATTTGGGAACATTTTAACAATAATGCAACGTAACTTCGGCAAAATACAAGCAACCACCACTTTCTGGAAATCTTGAACCAAAAGAACCTCATTACTTGAGATAAAGATACAGAAAGAGAGCAAATGAAGACACAATCTTTTTTAAGATCAAGACCTAGTCCAAAACATCTGTCCCCCATAGAATAAGATCATCATTGTAAAAGAAAAAGAAAAAAGAAAGACAAATTAAAAAACATATTTTATATAAAAAAAGGGTTTAGGATCATGCTACTGTTACTTCCTATGTACGCTTCACACTATCCTAAAGTCTTACCAACAGTTTGGTAAAAAGAAAGTACATGTTAGTGTTTCAGTATTTTACATTATATTATAGCTTCATCTATTTTTGACTTTGTCAAATAATGAGATGTTATTCTGTTAAAATTCTGTTGATTAAATAAATTTTAAACCTTGTAAAGATAAGAAAATGAAAACTTTTACACCATAGAACTATTCTTTTATTCTGAGTATATCCTAAAATGCTTTTTTGTTCAACTATAACTATAAACATTAGATTTGTAATTTTTTTTAAAGATAGAAGCGGGTCACATTTTATTTAAAAAAATAAATTATTACATTTAAAGAGATTTTCTTGTTCTTATACACAAGTAACCTGGATATGAAAGAAGGACTTAGGGATACTACCTTTCCTTTAGGTTAGAGCATCCTGAAAATGGGACAAAATTGCAGGATTAAAGTTTCCAAGGTTTTTACAAACAATAAAAAAGGGAAAATATTTAAAAACTGAAACAGTTTTATAACTGGTTACTTTCACAATGTACCTTTTTCTGAAAATAATGCTTTTTAAATGAGAAGTAAGAGAAAATCTGGAGCTTTGATTTATGGGGATTTTTTGATTTAGAGAAACAGTATTCCAGTTTTTACTGCTGTGTTAATGTAAATCTAGAATAAATTCCAAAGAGCATAATCACTCTGGGCTTCTTTAAGATACTTGCATGATCAGTTGTTCCTTTTCTTAGTGACCTCCACAGCCTCCCTTATATTGCCCACATCATACAGCTTGGATTTGACGATGGTCAACCATTACACAATCCTAGTCCTACATCAATCTAGATTCTCCTCACCGGTTCTGCAGACCGGCCACTTATGACTTCCTAACGGCTGGAGCAACTGTTTTTGTCATCCTCTTAAATTTTGGTTTGTCAGTAAAACCTCTGGGTCTATGTCTGTGTGTTCCCATGTTAACCTTTATCCAGATATACAGGACATTGTAAAAGCAGCTTTGGCCTGACATTATAAAGAGCTCCTCTTGCCCCTGTTGTTGTCCTTTGAGCTCTAATTTACTATTATGGATGCGTGACTGTGCTTCGTCTGTCTGGGGGAGAGAACATGGCAGGGTAGATAAAATCATCACTATGGTGACAACAGGATGCGGGCCGTCCCAGGGGAGATGTGGAGAGGGTTACACAGATGCTAACACAATCACCCAAAAAACACCTTTAAAATTAACACAAAATAGTTTGTACGTGTCTGAAAACCGAATAGTTCAGAGTTCAGACACTAAATATGATAGTAATTTTAAAGAGAAAGGCTTAATATTGCCAGGATAGATGAGCGCACACATAGGGCATTGGTTGGAATCCCTTATCTATGTCCGAGCCCAAAACAGGAAGCAGGGGGACATAAACATTATGGATGCAATTATGTGACTTTGTGGCTGGACATGGCAGTGCGAGGCGTACAAACAAACAGACCCAATAAAAAAATGTTCCTTTCACAGCACTAAGAGGAACAACAAGGTTTCCACAATGAAGGTTTACAATCTATGAGTTCATTTACAGTAAGAGGAGTTTAATGAAAGATTAAAATCATTTAATATAATGTTCACAAGTCCTGAACGATTTAAAAATGAACTGGCAGTTGCATAAAAACATGTCATTATAGTGAACCAGTGCTTTCAGAGCCTTGATTTATCTAACTGCAGCATCCATGCAGTGAATCCACATTGTTTTGTGTATTAAAGCCACTTTACAGCTTGATGCTGAAAGGGTCCTTGGGAAATATTTTTTTAACATATGTTAGTGTTATAAATGTATTTATTAGAGGTGATTTCACAGGCAAATTGCGTGATACACTCTCTGCTTCACTGGTCAACATGTACAGGCAGGAAAATATGGGAAAAAAACAGTAAAAGAACGACATAAAATTTATTTAAAAAATTACAAATATTTAAAAAACTCGACCTGCACCCCGAAACTAAGTTTAAAACAATGAGAAGTCAGCAATTCTCCGTTGCTACATCCCCAGGATTTAATAGTTAAAGTGGATTGCTGCTGAAAAACTGCAGATGATGAATTAATCTTTGGCAGTTGGCACCAAATGTGTTGGCAGGCTGGGTGCTCGGGAGCACACAAAAGAAGCAACTTTTTAGGCTCATCACTCTGGGAATGGTTGGAAAGCTATTAGAAAATTATTATTTTATACAGGGAACGATTATTACCAGGTAGAAAAAAAAAACTGGCAGTCTATTCTAGTATATTAATTCCTAATGTTAGACTAAACCACAGGCTTCAGTTAGCATGTTAAACACAAAAAGGTGTAGTTTGGAAGGTTTTCTAGCAGGAACACACTGTAGGTAAAGTATATTTCCAAAGTAAAATAAATTACATCACTTCTGAACCTGTTTCTGTGTAAACCGATAATCAAAACAGGGTGCACCTACTTTCAGGAACTTTTCAAGCAATTGGAAGATGGGAGATACTTTGGGAACACTTCAGCAACAGGACATGAGCACCTTTGACATAATCATGAACTCCTCTGCATACCAAAGTAATGATAAATGTGAGTCTTTCTTTCCAACAATCGTGGGTTCAAACCAGGTGAATGATCCAAAACTCAGCAGCAAATCTTCAACAGAACGGCTTAAACAGAAACAATCAAGGTGCTGCAGCGGCCCAGTCAAAGTCCAATGGTGGTCCTTGAGATAATTAACTGTGTACTCAACAAGGATGCAGACAACCATAATCATTGTTCAAACGGGGATCAAATAATACTTTAGAAATGCTACTGAAAATGGAAACACATTTTTTAATTATTGAAACCAGTATGTTCAAAAGACCCAATTTAGATTATATTTGGATTGTATTTGCTTTTAATAGATCTGCTTTAAACAGGCGCAACATAATAGGATTTGCATCTAAATTAGATTACAATACAACCTGCATTTAAGCGTGACTTGTGCTTTGCTTTATAAATCTCCCTATTTTTCATGGACATTCAATAAGGTTTTATTACATTAAAAACTAGGCATGTGTTTTGAAAATTGGATCTCAAGCTAATGGCTTATCATAAAAATCCGGCTTATTAGTGTGGTTATCTATTTATGAGGTTTAATTGCAACTAAACCTATAAATTATGAAAGCTGAACAGACAAAATGAGACCGGGGCAAGGTTACCTGGTAGTAGGTGTTGGCTGGAACTGTTCTTTTACTCTGTGGGTAGATAAAGAAAAATAACGGTGGAGTCAATGAACAGCTGGTTCTCCATGGACCTCCAGACACATCACTGTTTTTTATTACCTGCACTCGCACTGGCTGTGCTCTACGAAGGGCAGTTCGATGAGCTCGTGCTTCATGAAGGACGTTCTCATCAGCTGCACACAGAGCCGAAAGGAAAGATTACTAGACGTTTATCGTCTAAGGAATACAGATAGAGGTGTGTGTAGGTGTGTGTGTACCTCCATGGTGAGAGTGTGTGTTAGCGAAGGCACGCATTCCAAGGCCTCATCCGCACAGCAGCCGCCACATCGCTTCACAGAAACGCAGGACGGGACGAAGAGATGATGGATCTCCCCCGGCAACTCCCGCCAAACCTCTACCAGAGTGTCGCGAGGCTCACAGCCGCTGCGCGAGTAAACCTCCAGCCACCGTCGCACTGCAGGACAGACACACGACAAGTTTGCACACTTTCAACTCGCCATGTGTGGAGATTCTCTGAGATTTGTTGGGCATACCTTCTCTGCCTTCCCTGGATCTGGGGGAGTCTGCCGGCCGCCAGTGAGCAAGCTGGGGGGACAGTAAAAATGAAGATTAATGTAAAAACCTTGTTTTAAAAGCAATATTTAAAGTTCAGCTCTATACAACAGTAATTTGGGGCTTAACATTTTTAACTTTTAAAAGTGAAATTAACCAGAATGCCTCGTGTAAATTAAACAAGAAAACAGTCCCACGCATGTTGTGGAATATATATGATGTCTTAGTAACTTTTTTTTAATGGTTTTTAGGGGAGAAACAAAAACATTATTTGACTTTGCTCTAAATGAAAACACAATTATTTAATGTATTTAAACACATAAAAGCACTATATACTTGATCTACGAAACACTTAACAAAAGAAGAAGTATATGAAATTAAAAAAGGAAATATCTTTCTGGTTATTCTTGCATTTGCTCACCTAAAAAAGCAGATATTAGTTTTATTTATTGACAGAGAGTAAGAAAATTCTGAATATTTAGTTTTAACTTTGTTGAAATAATATATGTAAGAGATTAGAAATTAAATATTAAATTTAAAATATCATGTAATATGAATCTTTTTAGAAACACAATAAATTTTTTTTAAATGAAGTGTTTTATCACTAATGACATTTATTCTCTTTGTTATCTTTGAAACGGCCAACTAAATAAAAATTTACATTTTGAATTAAATTAATTTATATGGCGGAAACATTTGTCATATATCTTACCTCTGAAACACGATATACACAAAATATATATGGGTTGGACAATGAAACTGAAACACCTGGTTTTAGACCACAATAATTTATTGGTATGGTGTAGGACCTCCTTTTGCGGTCAATACGGCGTCAATTCGTCTTTGGAATGACATAAACAAGTCCTGCACAGTATTAAGAGGGATTATAAGCCTTTCTTGCAGGATAGTGGCCAGGTCACTACGTGATGCTGGTGGAGGAAAACATTTCCTGTCTTGCTCCTGCAAAACATCCCAAAGTGGTTCAATAATATTTAGATCTGGTTACCATGCACAACATGGGAGATGTTCGACTTCACTTTCATGTTCATCAAACCAATCTCTCACTAGTCTTGCTGTGCGTATTGTTACATTGTCATTCTGATACACGGCACCCCTTTCAGGATACAATGTTTGTACCATTTGATGCACACGGTCCTCCAGAATGGTTCGGTAGTCCTTGGCAGTGACCCACCCATTTACAGTAGCACAAGTATCGGGCCAAGGGAATGTCATGATAAGGCAACCCACACTATCACTGATCCAACCCAATGCTTCACTCTGGGCGTACAACAGTCTGGGTGGTAGGCTTCTTATGGGCTTCTCCACACTGTAACTCACCCTGATGTTGGGAAAGGTGGACTCATCAGAGAACAATACATGTTTCACGTTGTCCACAGCCCAAGATTTGCGCTCCTTGGACCATTGAAACTAACCTTTGGCATTGGCAAGAGTGAACAAAGGTGTGGCTATACCCTGTGGAGCTCCCAACATAGTTTTTCTGAAAACAGGAGAGTTGAGGTGCACATTTAATTCTGCCCTGATTTGGGCAGCCGTGGTTTTATGTTTAGACACAAACAAAATTGATTAAAACTCTTTTTAATTAACTCTTTTGTGTTGTAAATAAACAATAACACTACTAATTCAGGGATTGAAGAACGTAAATTAATTGATCAAAATTAAAAATGTGTTATTATTTTTAAAAGCCTAAAGTACTTTATATATACGAACACAGAATAACTTTTGGTGTGTCGACATATGTATACAAAATCTAATAAACAATTAAATGATTTAAACTTTCTTTCCAAATAGTTTACATTTTTAACCATTTTAGATATTTCAGTAGTTTTATTGATCATTTTGGTGCTAATAAATGTTCCGTATGTTTCCCTCTGTGTCAGATTTTAAACTACGCCATGTCAATTGATCAGTAATCCGTATTTATTTCTGAAGTAAAGCCTTAAATAGCTGCAGTCGCCCTTGTTTTATTGTCTCCAACCTGTGCTTTGACACTGTTGTGAAACCTCGCTGGAGCAGATCAACAGATCAAAGTATCTCTTGTTAATGAACACCACAATATTTCACACCTGGGACCAGAACACGACAAGCACAATAGAGCCTGGTTGATAGATAAGAGGAACAAATAATAAAAAAGAAGACCTGAAAACCTCTGAACTTTGATGCTGAGGGTTGGAGCAAATGGGTGCAACAGCTAATTTAAACATCAAGGTACATTTTTTTTTTTTTTGGCAGCACATTATACGACAAACTTCCTGCACAGATGAGGTCTGCTGGTCCATTTGAAGTGAAAATGGAGAAACATATGATCAAATTTCTCATGCTCGATACTCGAACCTGTTGCACCTGCTACCTTTGCCCAAAAGCTTACAGATGTTTTTTTTTTAAAACTAACAGAGGTGCACGGGGGACATAAACCTGGACGACTAAAACAAGATACTTTAAATTTCTTTCAGTGAAAGCGATCGATCCACAGTATGTTATTTTGCTGTATCAAAGTCTATAATTTCCGATAAATCTTTTAATATCTTATTTCAAACTTGTGTGTACGAAGATACACACAACCTTTCCACACATGCTGACTCTTATCAGCACGGGAAAAACCCACAACAAAATAACACAGACTTGTTGCTCTAATCAGAAATGGCATTAAAAGGGTTATGGTCACCAAACATCAGAAATTATGATTGTATTAACCAGAACGAGATTAAGTAATAAAGATGATCAAACGCCGGTCTTATTTACAACTTCACAGCTCAGTCATCCTTTGCTGTAGAAGCACTAATCAATGTTTAAACAAGGGACAGAAAGTTGGACATTTCCAGTCTGAATTGAAATTTGAGTAACTCTAATGGTTTTTACATAATCCTAGTTTACGTTCAAGATTTGCAACTGAACACTGAATTCTGCACTTCCTTTGAAATAAATGCAAATGCTTTGTTTTTATCTACTTTCATTTCTATAGCTTCAACTACACATGTACAATTTATATATGAAATTGTATGTATTTTAGATCTGCTTTTACACTGTGCTTCTGCCATTGCTGTCAGACATTCACATATTACTGCTATTAATAGTCTGGAGTCTTTAACACCTCAGACATGTAATTAATTTCCTATATATTTTACCTCAGATGTTTTTTTTAAAGAATTTACATTCAACATGTCTAAAACCTGACATATCTCATTTCCAAAATAGCACTTTCAAAGCTTTTAGGTGACCTATATTCTTTATAAAGTTTCTGAGGTAAAGGTGTTTGTCTGTTTGCTGGTAGGTTGTTTGTCTGCCAAACAGAGATACCTATTATTCTATCTTAGCAGGTTCCTATTTTATGAATCCATGTGCAAGTAGATTAATATATTTCTACATAGGAATAAGGCTGCATAAATGAAAAATTTAACTATTTTAGATTTTTTTTAGAAGCAATCGCATCAATACATTAACGTTTTTGAAAGCAAAATAAGGCAGTTTATCACCGAAGTCATGCTGTTGTAAGCCAATGAGGGTTCTGGGTGGGGGCGAAAGAATTTATAAAATTGCTATTTGTTTTTACTAATTTAGTCAACTTTCAAAAGAAAGAATACATTTTTTAATATTTACAGACTTTACTCTCCTTCCCCTTTTTCTTTAAATAATTACTAAGTCCTCAAAACACTTTGTTGAAATATTTAAAAATCCTAATTTCATCTTCTCTCCTTTTTTCTTCTTACAATGTCCTGAAATTCATCTTGCACGCATTATGGTAACATCTCTTAAAAACAGAGCAAAAACTCAACAAGAGGTGTATTTTTCAAAACTAACATTTATGGATGCATTAAAAACATGTTTTCAGATGTTTTTCTAAGTAAGAGTGATTTGTGTTAATTATCTTTAATGATGTTCTGCATTTACAATGTTATTTTGTTTATCCCCCCGTCACATGAATAATGATCTTGATGAGAGAACAGTTTGTCCACTCAGGGATTTGCTGATTGGTGACCTTTAATAACATGATCTGACTCACCTGTGACCAATTAAAATAATTAGTTATGAGTTTTTCTTCTATTTCCAGCTTTTTTGGTTGGACACATTGTGGCACGTTTCTAGTTTTTTGGTTTCATAAACACAGACTGTTTGTTGTTGACATCAAAACTAAGATGCTGGTTGCATTGTCACAGTTCGGATTGATCGCCCGGTTCTCTAGATCTTGAGTGAAGGCAGCCACGGGAACAACAGTGAGTCCAAATCGCATTTGTAAAATTAAAATGAACACTTGAATTAATATTTAATTTCATTGTTGCTTACTTTACTGTCCTATAAAATTACAATTATTTTAAAACAGTTAACAATTTGTCCAATGTAAAATGTTTTGGGCTGCCAGGAACTAGCACTGACCAGTTTTCCCGTTGAAATTCAATAATCCTACTGTTTATCCAGGTTAAATGCATCATAGCCTAACAGTTTGCAAACTGTAGAAAATAAGCTCTATTTTATCTTCCTTACATCTAAACCTTCTTGAAAACAACTGAAAAACAAACAGCAATATTTACCACACTAAAAGAAAATACAGTTAGAACGCTAATCCCTGTATTAATCACACTATTTCTTAAAATAGTAAAATCTGATCTCACTACAAACCAACTCCTCAGACTCTCGCAGATACAAATCCTAAGCTCCTTATGTGAAAAATTAATGTTGGTTCATAGCAAAAATGCTGCTTAAATTACACCATACAAAAAAATTAATTAATAATTTACAACTAAATCGCGCATGCCTAACAGTAAATGTTTTTTTAATCACAAATGTTTCCTGTTACACCACTGCTATCTATTTTATACAGAACAATTGTTAATACAACAACAAAAAAATACACATTTTATCTGAAATTATGCTGTTTTAGGTTTCTAGGAGGAGATATACTGTTATTCCTCTATGTATGATATTTAGGATATTATCACTTGTAGATGTGTAGAAACAAGGACTAATATTTTTCTGAAAATGTTTTATAACCCTCCTCTCAGCCAATCCTTCTTTCTGATGTTGGCTGAGATGAGGTGGCTTTTCATCTCAAGCTCCATCCCTCTAACAGACACTAGGGAGCTTGAGCATTCCTCTCAGCATCTCAGTTGTTCCTAAGACGGAGCTCTTCCTGACTGGCAGGTCTGATGTTTCTCCAGGTATCTGTTGAAGCCACTTCTCCAGCGAGGGAGTCCCTTCCCTCAGAGCTCTGATGACCACAGAAGCTACGGTTCCTTCAGCCTCTAGACTCTTTTGAGTCCTGGCTATTTCTACAGTTTCTCATTTTCATTTTTCTGATGCCTCCATCATTTCGGATAGCCACATTGATCACTATTGTTCTCTGCTGCCCCTTTGATTGTCCGTTACTATTTTGTCTGCTTACGTCTGAAGCAGAGGGGGAAACACCAGATCTGTTCATTAAATCAAACACACTTCTGGACTACATTTAGAGGAGGTTCAGCATTGTTATAATGTAATTGGTCTTCAAAAGCTGCAGCTCCTAAATATAGACATACCCAATATCTGTGACAAACATCAGCCGTCTTCCCCCTCACCATTCTAGGTGTCATCCTTGACTGCAGATCCTAATTTCATTGTGTATTTCCACTATTGCAACATGTGCAATCGTCCGCGTGTCCATCACACTACGACGATCCCTCCACAGCCTCGCCACTGACTACTGTAGTTCGTTTCCACAGGTTTCAAACGGCCCAGAGCTCAGCCTCCCGTCTCTTTTATAAAACCTTTACTCTTCAATTTATCACCTTGGTTATACAGCAGTAGGATTCCTCCGCCATCCTCCTTGTAACCTCCTTCAGCTTCCTGACCCACTCGTCCTCGACTGTGAAATTCACTCACCAGACAGTTGAAATGTTGACCCACCTGCTCAACAAAGAATACTTTCTTTAATCTCATTGTTTCAACCTAATCTGTGTCTAAATGTCTTTCTGTTGTTTTATTGCCTTGTTTGAACCGTTTTCTCAGGTTATTGTTTCTCACTTTTTATGCCAAATGTAACAGATTAGATTAGGGTAATCAGATTTTTGAGAAGGTCTTCACCAAACCACCTAGATAACTGTTTTACGAATGAACCCAAGAGTCATCTAGCTTTTTAAATTGTTTATGGATGCTCTTCTACCAGCTTCATCCAACATCTTTACAGGGTCTTGTACTTTCATTCTGGTATTGATAATTAAATTTTGCAACAAAAATGTTAATCTCTAAAACAAACAGCCCAGTTGTCTGCTTCCTGATCGCCATGATAGCTGGAAATTTCTGGAGTGTTTATACTTGTGTATGACTGTTACAACAAATGAACATGGCATCTTCAAGCATTTGGTGATTGTAACCAATTATGAATCAGACTTTTGTTGTTTACTATTTTTTTCCATGTTGTCACATAAGGAGAAGTCATGTTTGAAGTGTTTCCTTAAAATGCATACACAAAATGTAATGTTGCTTTATTTGTAATTAACCAATCAGAAATTTAAAAAAAACTAAGACATCATCATCTGGGCTTTCTAAATTGTTTAAAGAAATATCAGTCCTGGCATGTGTGAAGTTGTGTCTCTTCCTTCATGACTATTCTTGTATTTAACAGCTGATCACAACAGGAAAAGTTTAGTCTAATCTCATGTCTTGACAGAGACATAAAACGGTTGACCTTGTCTAAAACTGTAATTGGCAGATCAGAGATCAGCATCAACCTTGGAAACGGCCTAGAAAACTGTGACTTGTCAATTTCCACTATCATGTTTTAATATAACAGCATGTTAAAGTATTTTCCATAATCATTGTAGTGTTTTCTTAAAAATCTGAGTTCAAATTATCTAAATAAAATAAAATATATGCTCTAAACAACAGGTTTAGCCCAGAAGTGTTTTTCTCCTTTATAAACAACCTAAATATATTTTTTATTCGTATGAAAGCACTCAGAGGGATTCAAATACATTTTACAGCTTAGAGTTAGAGTCTATGTGTGGATGAAGACCAAGGCCACTTGCAGGGGAATTTAGACTTTGTCCAGTTGCCCCCTCCCTCAAAGTGCTCCACCCCCATCAACGTGCGCTCACACACACACAAGTTTGACTCTTATTGATTCAACAACAGTGTGTTAAGCTGTAACTGAGGCCATTTTGTGGCTGGTTAGAGCTAAACTATGTTTCTTCTGTTAGTATCAGTCTAAGATTAACACGTCTTGGCAGCCGTATCTGCCTCTCTCCTGCACACACACACACACATGCAGCCCCATCTGTAAAGTGGGTTCAGGGAGTAGCTGGGAGTTAGATGGGTTAGACTGTTGACAGATAGTGCTGCCAGTGCAGATGGCTCTGGGCTGGCACTCATATTTAATATGTATGTGTGTGTGTGATGAATAAAAGAGTTGAGGCTGTCTTTTTGCAAAAAAAAGAAAAAGCTGTCAGGGAGGCAGACGGCACAAAAGCGGAGAGTCTCGGAGTGTGAAGGGGAAAAGTCTTTCTGGTGTAGTGTCTGGGATGATGAATGACTATAAGCTCCAGCTTTATGGCGTCGGGGGGAGGCTGCTAACTGATAAAAAAGCCAGAGCGTGGAGGTTTGTCCTGCAGAAAAAGTCTTTGAATCACACTGAAAAACCACCTCATTAACAATAATTAAGTATTTATTTGACCTCTAATCTCTCAGTAAATCATAGCAAGGGTAAATGTTTTTTTATCCCCAAGTATTGCATCATAAAAGCATTATAAAACAGTTTAGCAAACACAATAAATCAATTGTTTATTCTGCTTGTTAGTCAACTTTTTCTAAAATAACCTGCAGCCAAACCCTTTTAATTGTTTCTTAACTTACTTAAGCTCCATTATAGTTTGTTGCAGCTGTTTTTTTAGACTGTTCGTAAAAGGGGGGGGGGGACTCTGGCAAATCTCATCTGTAACTTTTAGAGCCAGACACAGACTTGGCTTTTCACTGTGTTCCCATGAAACACTAAACAGAGTAATCTTTTAATCTAAACCCCAAATAAAAACACTAAGACTAAACATGCATTTTAAATTTATGCAAAACTCCTTATGTTTGCTTTATTTATATCTAAACTTTACAGGTGTGTTGCATTTTGTTGTGCCCCTACATTTAAAGGAGGTCAAACATCACATTTTAAAAAGAGTGCTCAAACAACCAAAATAATTACTTATGTAATGCTGTAGGGGAGATTTTCCATATCCTGGCAACTCATTAACTGTCCTTATGAATGGCTCATACCTGATCCAACAAGAACTGGTAGGTTGAAGTGTTTGGAAGAACAAATAGTTCTCTGCAATGGATTTTATATCAATTACAATTGGATATTCGATAATAAAAATATCTGTTAAAAAGACAGCTTGATGAAGTCCAAGAAAACAACAGGTGATTCATGGTTTTGGATGAATATCCCAAACTTAGAACATCTCAGGGTTCAATTTATCATCTGAGACAGCTATTGAAAGGCAGAATCACATAGTGCCATAGTAATACCTCTGTAGGCAATATCAACACGGCAAATATTAACTTGAACTTAAAAACTGCTTGCGGAAGTACTCCCAGTGAGCCAAGCTTTGCATGGCATTGATATATTCAGCCTGTATATCATTGATATCCACACGTCAAACACATCACTGTCCCAATTCTCATGCCAACACATGACTTACCAAGACAACATAACTGTATATATCAGAGAAGCAGCCAAGAGTAGCAAGGCAAATCCAGAGGCACTGCATATATCTATCGCTCAAGCGTAGTAATCGGTCTACATAATAGTTATTTGTTGTTCACTCCACAAATCTGCTTCTTATAGAAGACGGTTGAAAACCAGCTCATGTGATGTTCTGCTGAAAGTTTGCCCCAGGCAATTACGGGCGACATAAAAAACATAAAATACAAAACATAGTGCTTTTATGAAATCACCCCAAACACAGAATCCCCCCACAGTCTAACATGGTGTTGGCATGGTCATGCTGTGGGATGGTATTTCAGCAAAAGAAGGAACTTAAAAGAGCACCCATAGCTACAATCAATTAGTTAAGATCAGAGCTTAAAAGTGTGTTTTAATGGCCCATTCAAAGCTAGACCCAAATCTAATTGAGAATCTGTGCTAACATTCTACAATTCGATCAAAATAATATGGAGCTTTTTTATTGTATCTTACTTTAATTTTTGTTAAAAAGAACAGGGAAAGTATTTTAGTCTCTCAGTGTACAAACACCTCAAGATATATTTTTTTCTAAAGGGGTTCTACAAATGTCAGTCAACCAAATATTTTAACCCCTTTTAGGGTATGTACACAATAAAACCACCATAATGTCATGGTGTGCCTGTTGATGCATATTAAACACGTAATCTGCTATACTAAAAGCACGTTGTTGCCACCTACTGGCCAGGCGACACCAAAATCCACCAAACTTCACTTATTTGTATGCTAAATAAGCCAATATATGTGTGACCTCCTTGTTAGGACTGATCTATTACTAGACTGCTAATTACCTGACCTAACGACAACCTGGAGGTCTGTTTGCCAGTCACATGACCTGAGGTGACAGGTGTCACTGACCTGGGGGTTAACTTCTAGAAAAACAAGAGAGAAGAGCAGAAACAGGCTGAAACGAAGCGTGTATAATCATCACCCCACAACCCACATCTCCTCTCAGAGGTCAACAAATTTAGAAAAACATACCTTGGCGTGAAAGGTTGGTATTCTGGTGAGCAGCAGGAGCTGAAACATTCCTAGAATAACTTGAAGCATAATCCCCATGGTGCAGAAATCCGAATGACAGCCCTCCAAAGAAAGGCGTTCTTGGTCCAATTTAAAATAAAAGTAATAACAATAATAGGATTGAATTGAAGGTGGCTTTTGTTGGGTTTCCTCCCCGTTTATAGACGCAGATGTCCCGCTTTCATTCTCCAGCCTCCCTTCCTTGAAAGCGCTCCCTGGGAGGCATCATCAGCCTTGGAATATCAACTTTTCCTTTATGCATCTGGGAGGTTTTTGTTTTTAAACGAGAGCAGAAACATACCCGGGACCAGTTTCCAGCCCAGATCCAGCCCCAAAGTAAGTTCACCCGGGACAGGATCGCGTTATTAGTGGATAACCTTGGGAGCCCAGCAGCAGACTGGGGGTGGCCTTTGTCTTGAAGAAGGAACTTTAAATTAAAGCCTGGATTTTAATCAGCCTCCCTGGAAGATGATGCTGAAGATGATGATGATGGGGGGATCCAGCCGGCGTGGCGTGACCGAAGGATTACACAGATTAAAATGTGGAGCGATCAGAAAATCCTGGCGTGTCTATGAGGAACAGAAAGAAAAAAAACCGCATCATCCAGGAATAGGACGTTTTATCCGGTGAAGATCCGCCTATATTCCTCTCTGTCTGCGCCAAATAAAGAAAGGTGACGCGTCCTCTCCAGGCGCATCCTCTTCTTTCTTTCTCTCTTTTTCTTTCTTTAATTGCCTCCTTATAAATAAAGCCCTATAATCTGTGAAGGAAGCGCGTCTGCGGCGGAAGCAGCGCAGCGACAGTCTGCACTCCCCCGGAGCGGTCCGTGGAGAGGCTGTGGCCGGGTATCCTTGCTCGCTTTTTGCCCTTGAGACGCACGCAGCGTGACCAACTTTGCTCCAAACGGGACAGGCGCACTGGATACAGGTGCAGCGTGTCTATTGGTCCCACAGCAGGGTGTGGGGGTGGTGGGGAGGGAGCGTGGCGGTGACACGAGGGGGTCACGCCTCTGGAGGATTCATTCAGCCTGAGGGGTTTTTAGAGCAGCACATGTTGAACTTCATCTGGTCACATTTAGAGGTTCAGCTGGAAGAATGAACATATTTATGACAAATAATGTGGAAAAATTACATTTTTATCAGTTTTTCTAAGAATCAAATAACAAAAAACAAGAAAACAAAACTACAATTCTGACCATATAAGAGAAATATAGAAAAAAA
>JAVLVB010000444.1:614215-666674 GCA_032876305.1 Orestias chungarensis | reverse complement strand
CAAATTAAATAAAAGGATAGCAAGGAAGAGCTTCCTTTGCTGTTTTTCCTAGATAGATTTTTAAATATTGGATTGATTTTTAGAGCTCACGTTTTCTAGCATCTACATACCAGAAATCTGTCGATTTTCTATGTTAGAAGATATATCCATCAAACTATCTAAGAAAACTTTTAATTAATTTCAAATTTAACGTCAAGTTGTGATCCTGGGATCATTTCAGGGGGAAAAGGGATATGCACAATAGACAAAAAATAAAAAAGTTACTTACCGTAAATTAAATTTAGTCAATTTATTGACTTAAAGACAAAACACACAAACATAAATAAGACTGTTATAAGGTTAGTGGGTGCAGAGCCCTAACTTGGCATCACGACTGTTGATAAAAGTAACTACAAACCAACAAGTAGTCCTGTTTAGAGTAAACGATGCTCCCTACCTTGAACAATTTTAAACTTATAATTATGAGTCAAACACTCTTTTGGTAATATTGTCCAATTATATTTTGTAAGCCTTATTGAGATTCTCTTTAGACTTTAGCTAATCCTCGTCATTAAACAGCCTTTTCTTCATTAGAAAACACAAAATGAGGGTGCACTTTAACTCTGACGGTCATTTTGCTCATTTGATCTTTTTTTCAGAACCTTTTCTGACTTTTCAAATTGCCATTTTAACGCTCCGTTGTCTGTCAAACAAGAGAACAATCATGTTGGGAGTATTATTGTGGAGTTTGACAGACAGATTTCTTTGCATCTCATTAAAATAAACATTAAAGTCAATTAAACCAGTATTCATGGCTGCAGAAGCTGCTTTCCCATGAGCCTTCTCTTTCAGTCCTATATCTGAGAATGTGTGTGTGTGTGTGTGTAGGCAAGCTGACACCACAATCTCAGTCATTATGGTGTGTTTGGGTTATGCCGGCGCACTCACACGCCACACGAGGGTGAGGGTGTCTGCGAGCGATGCGGGGAAGCGCTGTGTTATCTCCCACTGATGTCTGAGGGCGGGGGGCCACTGGTTCGAAAAGGACTGACGGGGAGAAAAAAAACGGTTGTTTGTTTCCTCTGAGCTCGAAACTGCCGCATCAGCCTTTAAAAAGGAAAACCCTGTTTCTGCTTTTTGGAGTCAAACAAAAGATTTCAGCTGATTTTGTTCAATTCACAATATACATCTGTTCAAATCTGACGTGATGGAAAATAGTTTGGATTTCTGAAGTAGAGCAATCATTGTCCAATAACTACTGTGCTGTTGCTGTTGTTATCTCTGCCGAGCAGAGGAAATGAATTTCACCACTGAGGTTATCAGTAAAACTATAATCTGTAAAAAAAAAAGAAAAGAAAAGCTTTATTTTTCATAACAAAGCAGACAAGAACAATCCTAACTGGCGTCCCTGTGGGGGAAAATGAATAAGGCCTCCATCCAAAGACAGATAAACACAAAACAATCTCTGTTAAATCAAACATAAAATCCGAGAGGCACAATGGTAAATATTGGCTGTAGATGTTCGTATTACAATCACTTATTTACTGTTTTTTGTTGCTTATTTCAATAAAATTGACACGTTTGCAGTGTTATCAATAAAATCAGTTCAATACAAGTAAGACAACATAATCATCTTTGATCATGTTTGTTTAGAAAAACAACCATGACTTATGGGTAAAAATGTAGAAGGGCAAAAAATAAAACCGCTGAGAACCCAGGAATCTGAAACCTGCTCATCTCTCTAAGCACCGTGGAAACACTGGGAATAAGAGGAAGCATCCTGAAGGAGGTCAACGAAACCAATCGGCTTCTTTAAGAAACATCCTGGCGTTCATGAGTACAGATTTCAGGATTAAAACCATAACAACAAAAATCCTATTTTATAGTGCAAACACTGAAGTGGTATATGAAGAAACTGCAGTCTCACATATCCTCAATAAATTCTTAAACCATTAATAGTTTAGCAGAGCAGCGATGTACGGTGCCTTGGAAAAAACGTCATGCTCTACTCACTTTTTTGCATTTCGTCACCCTAAAACCACAGACTGCATGTCACAGATCAACACGAATAGTGCATAACTTTACCGTAACAAAAAGGCCCATGTATTTTTATTTATTTAAAGCTTCTGAAAAGTGTGGAGTGCATGTTTTCCTTTTCCTTTTCCCCATCCCTATAGCTAAACTAACCAGCCAGGTAAAGAGAGCAATCAGTAGATACGATGCATTAGGGCAATTGGTCAACTATCATGAACTCCAGAAATCTGGGCTTAAAACATTTTTTTTTGACAAGAGTAATTAAGAAAGATACAAGAGGTTTGCTCCAAGCCATATTGGAGAAACAGCAAACATGAGGAAAAAGGTGGCCTGATCAATTTAGACCAAAGAAACAGAGAAACAGTGTAGTGGCAGAGTAATGCTGTATGGATGCTTTACATCAGCAGATCAGGGATGCTGGTCAGAGATGCTGGGAGGATGGATGAAGCTAAAACTGGACAAAACCTGTTAGAGGTAGGATGTGGTGTAAATAGGATGTACCGAATCTAAACGCGCAGCCAGCTACACTGGACAGGTTTCCTTCTGTTAAATGTGAGTTTTTACTCGCCACTGTCACTAAATGCATGCTTTATACAAGGAATTTCTGTAAGGTGAACAACAAAAACACAAGCTATTGTCTTGTCGTGCTTTTTGAGTCAACGGCTCGACGTCTTCTTCTGCATTTCCTTAGACAGAAAACTTTTTTGACTAATTTGACTTGAGCAATATAAATGAACTGAGTCGTATTTAATTTAAGTGTTGAATATTCTGGTCAGTGAAGACGTAATTCCAATACAAAATTAGAAGCTTTAGATTTAGTTTTTTTTCTCTATTATACACTTATGTGTGTCGATCACAGCGATATGCCTTACATTTCTTTCCCTCCCTTTCCTTCCTACTAAAGAAATGAGGGAAATTTATATTTAAAACTTTACCTCTAGGAGTTCAAGGACATAACTAAATACAAGATCTATTTACTTAACTAAAATAAACGCTTATAAAAACTAGAAAGTATTTCCTGGGTGGGATTATTTCACTCATTGTCCAGAAGTTAAATCTTTATTAACAGCATATTTGGTAAATAAATAAAATGTATTTATTACCCAGCCCTACTGTATTGATCATAAATTAAATATTGGTAAAACGCTAAATATTTGTGGTTGGACCATGTCAAAATGTGGAAAAGTTGAAGGTATGAGTTGATCAGCGAGGCACCGTATATCTGAGCGTGTCGTAGCAGCAACACGTCACCAAAGGAAAGTTTCCCCACACTCACATCATGATCTGCTAAGACAGGATCTCATCCAAGATCACATGGGGAAAAAAAATTCACCTCTACCAATCCTGAAACTAAAGCAAGTTCATTCACATCTTCGATCTGCTGGCGAGCGCGGCGGCAGGAAACGCTCCTACTTCTCCTGTCCGCTCTTATTCACTTTGAACTTCTCCTGAAACTCGGCGTGTTTCTGCCGCAGGATTTCCGTCTGCTTCTTGAAACCGTTGATCCTGAAAAAGAGCACGGCGGAGGATCAGCGTCCGGCACTGGACACTCGACGCTGGACAGGCAGCGAGCTCACCTGGCTCTCTCTTTGGCTTCATTGTAGATGTCTGTAATGACCCTGTCCTTCTCATCCATGAAGTTATTGTGGACTTCTTCCAGTTTACTGAAAAAAAAAATAAAATAAAGTTGTAGAAACAACTGCTCACCACGGCGTGTTTGCTTGACCCGAGACCCCCTCAGATTATGAGTTTGTTCAGCTGTTATACCAGCTGCTCAGACTCACAAAGAAGTGAATCTCAGCAAACACAAGAGGCACAAAGTCATTGTGTGGAGACAAATACGAGGAAATGAGTCAAGAGGCATGCGAGAAAACACCCCTGCAAAAAACACCTTTTTTTAAATTATTTCACAATAAAAGCCTCTTTTAGAGCCCTGGATATTCCCCTAGGAGGTAAGAAGACGCTTACCTAAAGAAGACCGTGTGTGCTCCGATGCTGAGCATCATCGTGATAACACAGTAGATCACCAGCCTGAAGTTCCTCTTCCTCTTTTCCTTCCTCTCCTCCGCCGTCGCCTCTGGAGACTGGCCGTGGCGAAACTGCTCCCAGTAGCGAATGTCGTCGCTAGCACCAGTACTGGGAGGAAGAGGGAGAAACATAATAAGCGCCTGGTTATGATCAGCAGAGACTGAATAGATGCGATCAGACAGGAGTAATCGTGCTGAAATACGCATTAATCTCACAAAGGACGTCAGATTCTTTGATCATCTGCACTGTCTTTTATAAGTTAGAGCGTGAAACAACCTGTGTTTTTACTGTTGACTTTAGGAAAGCCCTACATTTGAGCTAGATCACCATCTGGGCTTATTAGGTCAGATATACTTTCTATATTTGCACACAAAGCTCAAGGGAACCTACAAATACCAACTACATTGAGTCTCGGTTCATCTGGCTTTCCTTTAAATTTAGAGGAAGCTTTATTTGTTTAGCCCTTTAACTCCCATGCACGTCTTACTCAGCCCATAACAAAGCAGTATAAAGTATAAAAAATACAGTAATAACTACATTTGTTTATGGTTCTTTCAGCTTGTATTGTAGCAGCCAAATCCAAAACTAGAAATTAATGTGGTATATGGAAACAATACATATGATTACATAAAAAAGCTGCAATATTAGGATTTCTTCTATGAACCAAAACTAGTGGTTTTGGTTCATAGAAGAAATGAAAACAATAAATGAAATCAATAAAACAGTAAGAGTCAATATATTGGAAATGATGATTGTGCAGTTGAGTAACTTCATGTCAGCGGTGTTGTTTTTACTTGTATACGGTTGTGGTCATTTCTTTTTTTTAAAGACTGCTACCCATATTTTCTAAGCAAAAAAATTGTGATGCATTTCTAAGTCAATTTAGCCTTTCCCAAGAGAATATGTATTAACACCTGCTAAACAGGTCAAAAATAAGCCTCACCTGAACAAATCATATTTTTTTCCACAAATGGGGAATCTGAGAATTATAGATTAAGAATAAAAAGAATCTTAAATATTTGTTTAAATTAAAAATAGGAGATCAATTAACTTTTGATTTATTTTAAAAGGTTTTTAAAAACACTACAAGACTTTTTTCAGCCCTATTATGTTCTTCTAAATGGGTTTTCAGTGTGGGATTCAGCAACAGCAATAAAAGGTGGGTTTATTTGTATATATATATGTATATATATATATATATATATATCTTTTTTTTTTTTGCTTTTCAGAAGTCTTCACCAGACAATAAATGCTGTAGCAGAGCTCCGATCAGTGGTGCAGTCAAGTGTGAATCCTTACCTTCTGTAAACAGTGTGACTGGAGGTTGTTTTGAAGGCCTGCCCCCCCTGGTATGGATGACGGAGTTTAAGGTCATACTCCTTCCTGCTCAGCTCTTTGTTCAGAACTCTGTAAGCTTCGCTCAGCTTCACAAACTGGCTGTGCAGGTCCGGGTTCGACGGATCGCTGTCCGGGTGCAGCTGCGGAGACGAGCGAGCCGGCGGTGTTACATACTCAGGTTGAGGGACGTGATCACCTAGATGTGATACTTCCACTGTTTGTATGCAAATGTGCAATTTATAATTCAAACTGAGATTTATTTAATTTCACAGTAAAAGGCCTCAACCCTAATTTACAACATACCCACACCATACAACTTTTAACTCAGGAGACTCCTTATCTTATGTTAGGAAGTGCCGCCCTCTTGTGGCTGAGTTTTATTAATGAAGTACCTTCTTTGACTTGTCAAAAAAAGCGTTCTTTATTTCATCCACGGAGGCATCTGACTTGACTCCCAGTAGGTCATAGTAGCTCACAGCTTTTCTGTGGTGATAAAGATAATAATTCAAAACCAAGCCGGTATTCACACCTGAACGAGCGCACAGTTTATTCTACCACCTCTGTCCGTAGCTGTTGGACAGCATCCGCAGTCCACTCCTGCAGCACCCAATGCAACTCTGGCAAAGTCTCAGCTGAGCTTCCAGCTGCATGATGAAAAATGTTCAACTCTGACATGAAGTAAAGACAGACACAGAAATCTACTGTGGTTAGGATGACCAAGGAGATAAATCAATAAATACACAAGGTACCTAAGTTTAATTTGTGTCTCGTTATTAATACCTTTGGGTTTTCTTAGAAGAAAATATTTCTTTAAATTCATATACTAAACATCTTTTAAAAGAGCTCATGTTGAAATTTCAACCATGTTTTTCATTTAACAAGAAAGAAACAAAAGGAGACTTTGGATTGTTTTTGTACATAAATAAATACCTGGCTTACCACATTAAATCTAACATCACATATGTATCACACACAGAGCTGATAATGCCTTCATTTATAGAAAAAAATAAGTATTGTACTAAGGCAACATGAACTTAATTAGACAAAAGTTAAAAGAAAGATGTTTGAAACTTGTGAGTAATACGAAAATCTTTGAGCCAAATTATCTTGTTTAAACTATTGGAAACGTTTTTGTTGTTGTTATTATTTAATTTTAGAGGTATGAGCCGAAACAATAATAATTGAAAAACAAAAATTAAGATCTTGATGGTAGTCAGTGAGTCCACATACAAAATCAAGGAAGCTGGACTTTGAGCTACATCGAGGTGAAGTGTCTTGCCCGATGAAACAACGAAAGAGACGGGGCTCTCAAACTGGCATCTCACCAGGTACAAGATGAGCCACCTTTGAATACATACTAAAAAACTGTCTGTTTCCAGTCACTAATTTCACCTCTGGAAGACAGAACATCATCTGGCGATACTTCTCATTAAAGGTTATTAGGATCTGGTGCACATCTTCAAAATTGAAGAGAATCAAACAAGCTAATATCCAGTAAACATGTCTCATATTTAACTTAGTCTTTTAAATCGTTTTCAAACATTTAATCTACTCTTAACTAACACTGCGCATCATTCATCTGACACTTTGTAATCTGATGATGTGTTGGATCTCAGAAGAAAACCACCTGACAAAAGCCAGCATTAATCTTTTTGTTGTTGTTGTTTTTTGTTGGCTGTTTCTTCAGAAAGGGGTGATTTCACACAATAATACCATGTTGTGTGAATAGTGAGCATCATAGCACTGTTGTTTTCTATCAATATCAAGTTATTAAAGTTGAATCCGAAAATACAGGCTTTAATCAACAACTTTCATTTAACCAAAATTACACTTCAATTAAAAAACTGCTTCCAAATGTTAATTGAAAACAAATTAGTAAAACTACACAGAGAAGAAGTGGAGGCTGGCTTGACTGCAGTAATATTGTATAAATGTCTATCTGTCTATCTACTTATGTTTACCTTTCACTGTGTTTCCATTGAAGCTGTGGAGGTGAGCAGCTGTAACACATCTGTCAGCAGATGACTAAAACAAAAACAACACAGAGAGTTGAATGCAGCCACAAAGCAGCAACTAAAAACGCACAACTTTCCATCCTGATCCCTGTTTCAAGACTAACAAACACAACACCTCTCTCAGCCTTACAAATTAAACGCAAATATTACAACTTACAATCAAAACATGAGCTGATTCTACCAGAACAGAGTTCTGCTGCTAATGCTAACTAGCCGTCTAGCTTTACAGCGTCCGCCACCACAGCCGTGTTAAAGAAACACCCTCAAACGTCCTTAACGTTACTGTCAGGTTTAAAATTTGATTAACACGGAATATTAAAGCAGAAGTTACAACGTGAAAAGGTGACATACCAGACGAGCTCAGTTTCGTAACCCTGCAGTTTTCCCACAGGTCAAGCTGCTGACGCTAACGGAATCGGAAGTGGCTTATTTTCAAAATAAAACGGACAGTTAATAATTAATTATTTGTTATTTTAAAATGTTGTTAGTTGTATTTTTGCTTTGATTGATAGTTTGAATAATTGTTTATTTTTATCTGTCTGGTAACAATAAATACAAATTAAATATCAAAGAAAATGTGTCAGTTTCTCAGGTAATCTATTTATCAAGTACTTTTTGAATGCTCTCACTTTAGTAATTTCTTGAAAAACTACTTTTTACTTTTTCTTGAGTAGTAATATATCAAAAACACTTTTTTGTTTGTGTTTATTTTGAAAATTACATGAAATTCTTCGCTCCTTTTGGGCAACTTGACCCTTAAATGTTTCAGGTCTTGTGTGCACAAGACCTCGATTAGCAACCAAGTGATTACCTTTAATGTTTATATAAATTATATATTGATCAGAACTCAATATTGAAATCATGAATATTAGTTCACATAAACAAGCTTTTGTCTGCAGCAAATATAGTCATTTTTAATCACCCCATTTTGTAAACTGCAGTTCAACGTTTGGGCGCTGGGGGGCGACAATGAGCGCGTTTTTTAACATCTGACGTGGATTTGGGTAAACGAGGAAGAAACGAGCCGAGCTTTGAAAGGGAGATGAGAAATGAAAGAGTCTAAACAGGTGAGACATTATTATTATTATTATTTTGGTTTCAACAGATTATTTTTTTCATGTTTTTGTTAAATAACGATATTAGAGGACATGTCGCTTTAAAATTTTACCTGTGTATAAATTACTGTCTCTGTTATCTGTTAGATAGTTTTGAATGAAGTTAAGTATTTAAACCTAAACAGAAACATTAACTAAAGCGGAAAAGTCTTTTTAAATCTTGTATAACAGATGTCCTTCAGCATAACACTAGTATCTTATGAAGTTTTAAAGGTTAAAAATGTAGAAAGGAAGCTGAATCAATCATGAAACAACACATTGAATCATTTAAAGAGCAACAATAGATGTTTCTAATCAGATTATCAGTACCTAAATGAAACATAGCAGACCAAACACCATTACCATAGCTTTTTCATATGGTTCATTAAGCAGGAAATAACAGTTTTAAATGTTTTTAAACGTTTATAGTGTTGATGCTTTCATTTATAACCTCTTAACATTATTTAAACTAAAAATATGGGAAATAGAAAGTGACTTTTCTTTATTTACATTTCTTTACCTCAAGATCTATTAACTTGTACTCTTACTAACATGCTGCCAGGGCTGAGCTAGCTGTGCGCTGGTGGCACTGGTGAGGGGGCAGCGTTAAGGTGTGCTGAACATAAACGTCATGCTCATAGAGCTTTAGTGCCTGATTAGTTTGCTCCGGTGTTTTGTATTTGTTTATGAGGTGTGGAACGACGCATTATTCTCTCTGACCTCCTTAAATAATTTACACTTGTTTGTTTTTTATTCTAGGTTTAACTTGTCCTTTGGTGCCTGGATACAGAGCTTTATTGTCTTCGTATGTTGATCACTTTCTGTCAAAGGCGTAGTTTAGGTTTAGAGACGGGAGTAATCTCCGGTGATCATCCACAGTGAGACACGATGGACCCTGAAGTGTCCATTCTGCTGGATTGTGCACACTGGAGGGGGCTGGAGGAGAACAAAGTACAGGTGGAGCTTTCTGACAGGTAATAATGTTTCCTCTCACCTATAAATGTAATGTTTTATTTTTTATAATTTTTTTCCAAATCTTCTAGATGTTCTTTTTTATTGAGGGGTTGTCACAAGTATTTCCTTCCACTTCAGCTGCTTTCTTTTTATCTCAGTTTGACTTTTTTCTTTACCATAAAGTCCTTTATTTTTACTTAAAATTGGTGATCTATTTATATTACTGTATACGTGTACTTTGTGTATAAAATGAAGATATAATACTTTTAGTTATTATTACGTACATTCAATATAGTATTATTAGATAAAGTATTCTTTAATTAAGTTTTTATGGGGATTTTTATAACTACACCAGGAAGATATCTTTTTGGAAGTTAGCCTTTTTATAAAAGCATTAAAAAAGCCTTTTTTTCACGTTTATCAGGAAACATTTTTGTATAAATAAAGCAGCTTTCATTAAAGCTATTTTTATTACAACTTCATATATGCATATATATTAAAAAGAAACATGAACAAGTGTTAATGACATACGGAAAATAAAAACTGAGTTTTGTGCATAAAACATGACAATCATGCTTGACTTGTTCCTTTAGATTCAACAGAAAAACAGATGCTCTTCTCGAGAAAAACATAAACCAGGTTTGGAGTGAACGTCTTTCTACGGAGCCGTGGCTTTTTAACGGGGCCAAATTCAGGCTGCATTCCTTCTGCTTGGCCTCTCCAGAGCATTCCCACTGCTGCCGATCTGACTATCCTGAGCAGAAGAGATGCTGCGGTAAAGGAGCTATGGACCTTATGAACATCGTTAACGGCTGTATACCTCAGACAGTAGACGGCAGAGGGGCCAAGCAGAAGATGGCCCAATCCTCACCCACCTGTAGTTGTGGTGAATCACAGGGCGACGCAGCGGACCGTTCTCCTTGCTCCCTCCTCCATCTGAGGTTGGGCCTCACCTGCTACAAGGATTACCTGGGAACAAACTGGTCGCGTGAAGTTGGAGAGCTCCGTCGGCGTGGGCAGGAGAGGTTTGGCGACCCGCTAGCTCTGCTGGCTCAGCCCCTCGGTGTGGGCGCAGTGTTGTGCACTTGTGACGGCCAGGTGGTGTTTATCAGGAGGAGCCAGAAGGTGGCAGAGGCGGCGGGGCTGTTGGACATTCCCGGAGGCCATCCTGAGCCAAAGGTGACGTCTAAAAAAAAAAAAGAGAAAATAAATTAAGTGAAACTCCTCTGTCTGCGATAGGTCTACATGTTTTTGCTGTCGTCTGCAGGCGGTGTGTGAGCGTCTGGGTGAGGCAGTCGGCGAGGAACAGATCAGTGTGGTTATGATGAAGCAGAGGCCGGATGCTGTCGTCTTTGAGGTGTTCTCCTCTGTCTGCGCGGAGATCAGGGACGAGGTTGGTATGGCTGCTCAGCTCATTGATACTTCCTGCTACCTAATCTGCCGACTAAAGAAAGAAACTGACTTTAAAGTCATCAAATCAAGAAAAATAAATATCAGTATCTGATTAAAGGGAACCATACTAGTTAGGGACATACAAAGGAGAAGAAACAGATGTCCCTTGACTAGAATGAGTTTCTGAGCAGGCTGAGTGCAACAGAACTCGTGTTACACATTGTTATAACAAACAGATATTGAAATCTTTTTTAAGAATAAACCAAAATAACTTTTCCTGTTTCTCGTAAATTACTGATTCCTTTATGAGCGGCTATTCTGGTGTCTCTGTTCTAATGCCTTTCATGTCACTAAAGATGTTAACAAAAATTACTATTATCCAGAGCTGAAAAACCTGGTTATCAGATCAGACTAGAAGTCCAGCAACACTCAACCAGAACATGGTTGGTCTTTTGGCGAGTTGCTCAGACCAGTCTGAACAAAACATCATGAGCTTCACCAGCACTGGTGAGGCTTAATCATTCAGACCCAGTTGTTGCATAAATGCTATAAGACATATCTTGTTTTATAAATACTCTTTGTTCTTTTAAAAGAATCAGAGTAGCAGGATGTTTCTCAGTCGCATTAATAAAATAAAAAATCGGTTCTCAAAATGCCCGTAGATCTTGGTTTGTCCTCCTCTACAGTTCATGATGATTATTTTCATTAATATGAAGGAAAACAAAACAGTTGAGAAGATGTTTACCAAATGATGTTGACTTTCTTTGCTTTGAGGTAAATATTCCTTTGAACAGCCTCGGCGCTCCTGTCCTGATGGGCATCGCTCTAAACCACACCAGCGCTGGACGGCCGAGCGCAGAGTTCTATGTCAGGTGCTATTTCTATTTCTTAATTCATCCAGATTAAAAATTTTCCAATTGCATTAAAACCTTAAATTCAACAGTCAAATCATTAGTAAAGCAGGGCAGCAGGAAAACATAAATGTCTCCAGACTGAAGCAACACTAAATAACTCTTCAACCTTCATAACATATTTCCATAACTTTTGATTATGAGTCGACTTACAGCTCGATGAATGACTCCTCTGTCATGGCCCGAGGGGGTCAGTATCACTTTAACCAGCACTAAGTAAGTTTGAGGAGGGTGGCAGGAACCCTGCAACACAAAACAACTACTATTGTGCTGACTGCTTTACAGCAGACGTCACCTCCCTTGTTTCTTATATTCACAACTGCAGTCGACTGGGAGATCAGGATTTTATGAGTATGTGCTGGTCCTCATGGGAGTCTTCTTCAGAAAAAACACCCACCGCTACACTGGGCCGCCAAAATCGTCCAAAACTGAAACTTCTTTAGTGTTGCTTTAACCAGTTCTAATTTTTTAAGGCTTTACGGAGTCTGATACGCATTGCGACATATTCCATTTAAGGCTTTAAAAGTTAAAAGCACCTTGTAAAAATAACACCCTTTGAGATGATATTTAACAAACTTTTCATTAGGATTACACAATAATTAGCTAATACATTGCCATATTACATTGTGCAACATAATATTTAGCCAGTTTGACAGAGTTTTACATCATCAGATGATTGCACAGGTAAAGATTTTGCCCAAAATGCTAAAGATCACACAGTGATGGAAGCAAAAATTTGTGAAAAATTAGCAAATAAGAAAACGGGCAAATATGGAAAATTATATTGTCGCTACAGTATTGGCCAAAATTATCTTCCAATGCAAGATTTTCCAAAAACCATAACATTTACGGAGGTAATCTCAGTAGTAATTGTCAACATGATGGCTGCAGTGTAGCATTACTTAATTAAGTGATCAGTAAAATCTTAATCTATATGGCAGTCATGTTTTTTTAAAGATCGTGTCGCCTTTTTTATTCGCTCTAAGCTGACAGAAACAAAGACCCTATATTATGTTTTATTAAACTCAGCTGCACAATCACAAAGATTTAAAGGTAATATATGAAAACTCTGTTTTTTGTTCCAAAACAAACTGCAACGATGGTTTTTCTGTTTTATATTTTTCTTAAAAAAAGATAAAACTCCCCAACCTTGCTGTTTCAAACACTGATCATTCAAAGATTTTTTATTGCCATACCATTGAAATTTACATTTCTGGCACGAAATTAGATATTTATAATGAAGGTAATTATGTCAAATTTTCAATTATTTATATTATCCCTAGTTTACAAAAAACTGTTTCATTGCAAGAAAATAAAAATAGTATCATTAAAATAGTATACTGACTACAAATTGTTTGTCATAAAATGTTGCTTGAACTTTAAAAGTGCCATAAACCCTGCCTCTATTATTGAGTGTTTGACTTTGCTTTGTCTTTTTAACGGATTTGATGTGAGAAATCAGCTGACGTCACTTCCATCATTGTCCACAGCTGCTCTCTTTCCTCTGATGAGGTCAGAAAGTTGTACTGGAAAGGAGGAGCAGAGGCCAACGAGTCCACGGACGTCGTCTTCCTCAGCAAAACCGTCAGTTCGCTCTGCAGTCCGCTATCTGATTTAGAGCTTCGGAATCAGTGGAAGGAGCAGATTTCAGACGTTTCTGTTTTTTGTTGTTTCGTTTTGTTGCAGGAGGTTATGCAGCTGAACAAAAGCAGCACTCTGTGGTCAGAGATGTGTCCCTCAGCTAAAGGAGCCTTGCAGCTTTATCAGATGGTGAAACCGGGAGAGCCAGCAGAGCAAAACAGAGACAAAAGATGAGCACAAACTCTTTTACGCGCTGGAAAGAAAGCCAGCAAAGACCTGAAACGGGATATTATTGATCAATTCTTCAGGGAGTGAATAAACAATATTTTATCTTTTTTAGCCAAGTTAATTGCATAAAAGTACTGAAAATATCTATTTTCTTGGATTTTCAAGAAATTCCAATAAAACAAAAACATAACAAAACTGGGATATTCTGATATTAAAATATATGTAAGGATAAAAACTGAACACTTACATTTAAAAAAAAAAGACCGGGATATTTAGCACCTGTAAAGCACAACTTAGAGGAACAGGGGAGCCAAACTAATAATCATCTCAGGTTTAAGGTTTTCCTGCTGATATATTTTTTTAAACCAAAACACAAGCAGGAAATCCATAAAAGCTTTACAATCACCTTAATATTTCTTTTGACCTGAGTCACTTTATGGTGTTAAAGTCTATCACTGTAATGATAAACAACTTTCAATTCATGAAAAGATTTCAAATGAATACTTAAATCCCATACTAGATTGCTCCTTTTCTATCTCTGGTGATTTTCAGGTCCTTCAACAAGGCTTTGTATCCTACAGCATAATTTAATCTCATTAATTTTTTCCTGATGACAGAATTTAGCCAACAATTGAAACCCTGTATCTAAACCAAATGCTCCCCCCATGGTTAAATTTAAGGCTGACTAGTTTAGGAAAAAATAGAAGCAACAATTTTTACCAGAATTGGGTTCAAACCCGTGTTGAAGAAACCTGCAGCTTGGCTTAAGTCATTAGGTTTAAGGTTTAGGCAAAGTATCAGCCAGAAAAAAAAACACAAAAATCTAAGTGATCCCCCAAATATATTTACGAAACTAGTACTGCAAATTTAAATCTTTAAAAACTAAATTGTTAAAACTAAGACCCTGCAGGAACTCTGCATAGCTGCCTCATTTGTAGATGCATTGTGTGTTGCAAACTAAAAGTAAGATGGTATTTCAGCTCATCAGCTTATTCACTCCCTGCTTTAGACTCTAAAGGATCATTTATTTGTATTTCTTTGCTCCTTTGTTTGTATGCATAGGTTTATGTGCTGTTTGCCCGCTTTCTGTCACATCCTTGCAACACATTCATCACTATTCCCTTTCCACTTGTAGTTATTAAGGCTCTGCAAATACTTCCTGAACAGCATCAGAAGTCCAATATAAGTGGGTCAACTTTAACCCTCCACTTTATCCCAACACCCTGTAAAGAGTCAGACATGTTAACACTTAAGGGCACTTTGTAAGTTACAAAAAAGAGCAGTTGGCATTTGTTCTTTACAGCGATTAACGTCAGAAACATCCCAGTCCGCAGAGACGGCTGCCTCGTGGCTCCACGATTGGTCAGGAGTAACTCTGGTACCCGCTGTAAACGAAACCTCTGCTGTAGTCGTAGCTCTGCTGCTGATAAGGCGGGCTCCACTGAAAGGAAGAGAAAGAACAGTGTTGGGTCTTAAAACCTGAGGAAAACAAAGAACAGAGGTGAAACCTTGAAAATGTTCACAACCGTTTGATGTTTAATTAACCCGGAGGAACAACATACACACACTTACTTTGCAGCTAAAATTACTTTAAAAACAGGTTTCATTGCATTCGTTTTTAGAAACAAAGTTTACTTAACAGAAAATATTTATATGCAGTCAAGATCTGGGATCAAATTTCCCTATTTTTACTGGTAAGACACAAAGAGTTTCTAAACCATCCATAAATTGTCAAGACTTATTTGTTTTAGTCTATTTGCAATAATAGAACAAATACATGAAATTGCAGAACATCTGATGCCACCTTAATAAAAATGCAAATTTATCACCATCTGAACTTGAACTGCAGATACTTGCCTTTCATACAAAACACAGTTTAACCTTTAAAAATCTTTTTGAACCTTTTGGCTTCAACTTCCACATCAAAGAGTGCTGCATTAATTATAACCTGGTACAGACCTTTAGAGCTTTAAACCACTCAGCAAAGCTACAAATTGCTGGATATTGATCACCCATTGCTTCTCTGTGCATCCCTACTTATATTTAACACCCGTATTTTCTTGCTTTCGTATCGCCCTCACCTTTGTTCAGTTTTTGTTTTGTTTTTTTTAAGTGTTCTCGTAAAGCTAATACTGTATAAGTTTGATTGTAAGATAATAAATAACCTTGGATCAGTTTGATATTTAAACATTGAGTAATACAAATAATAATGACGCGACATCATCTGTTGCCACTAAGATAGACACTCACAGGTCTCGGTTGCTGGCTCCAAGGCTGCATGTGACTTCTCGGGTTGTACCAGCCTTCAAACGGAAACAAAAACAATATAAACCAACAGTATGCACCAGTATGTCTATAACATACATATTCCACGCATCTCATGCCAACCGTGAACTGCCGTCCCCTGCATCCTTTTCGATGGGGGAAACCCGAGGAACTGACTTCTTTTCTTGTACCATTTGGGTTTCTTTTCTGGTTTAATGCTGGGGGGCAGCAGTCTGTGAGCCTCCTCCTTGTACTGCATGAGGAGGATTTGAGCCTGTTCCTGCGGCAGCTCTGTGTACTCCAACTTCTCCATCAGGTCGGCGTGTGGCTCTGGAAGACTGCAGCTCACTGAAGGCAGGAGGGAAATAAAAAGACGTCTGAAACACTGTCTGAATAGGCACATAAATACAATAAATGTCCATCCCTTTATCTCCAATAAGAAGTAACTCAAACCTTGGAGTTTGAGGAGGGATGTCTCAGGGATGTGCTCCCTGTCACTCATTTGACGCACCGACAGCCGTCTTTTCCACTCGTCTGCTGAAGGAACGACTACGACCACCTTTCGTCTGAAGCCTGCAAAAAGCTTCAGCTTGTGCCGACGAGCGGAGAACAGGATGTTGCACTGCGAAGATACAGTCCAAAGTTTTATTGAATGATGCACAGCTTTTATTTGAACCTTTACTGGCTTTCTCCAGGAGTGAAGTAATAATTTCAGGCTCTCACTTACCTGGTCGAGTATGTAGTTTCCAGGCGTCTCGGCGGCAACCTTGATGAGATCCGTTAGACACTGGGAAGCCTGCTGCAGCCTGCTGTCCCTCTGACCACCACTCTGAACAAACACACAGGTTATAAGGATCAGCCGCTCAGAAGTGGTTCATCCTCTGAAGTGGAACTGGGATTTTTCACCTACAAGCATACAAGCGAGCAGTTCCTCTGTTCCCAACAGTCTGTACTTTTTCTCTGGGTGCTGCTTCATGAGAGTTTGAGCCCAAAAGCTCTTCCCAGAGCTGGGAAGACCGACCATCATCACTACCTGTGGAGACACAGAGAGAGAAAAAAAATCATAACCTGTACCAGTTGCTTTACCTCTGTTCCAAGAGGTAAAGCAACTGGTGCAAAGGTCCTCAGTTTTTTCTATATATTCACCCTTGAGAACCCAGAATTTCTTATCTATTCAAAAGAAATTCTTGCAAATTTTTTTCCTTCGATTTTGGCAGCTTTTGCTATAAGTTGACCTTTTTTGTCACGATTTTGATCATGATATCTGCGATAAAGAAGTTTCCAAAGAGTCAAAAAACTATTTTTAACAAATTCCCAGTACAACTGAAGGGGGTTGAATCTATGAGGTTCTTATCAGAATATAACATTTTTAATTTCAAAGCACATCCTGGACATTTGGGTACAAAAACATCTAACCTGACTGGTTTTATTATCTTTACTCGACCTATATTGAACAACACAGTTCTGAATGGCTTTAGATTTGCCAGCTCTGTCCAACTTCAAAATCTATTAAACTGTCATCAAGTCTTGATAACAAATATGGTATTTAAACACTTTCCTTAACAATTCCTTAAATTTGTTTGTTATATTTAATGTTGTTTGTAAAAATAAAATATATATATATCCATCAAAATGTTTAAGACTCAATTGAGGAAGCACTTATATTTAGCCTAGATTTTTTTATTATGCGAGAACAGTCAGAAAGTAGCGAGATTACCCTCTTGGTTTCCATTTGATTGTTTTTTTTTTGTAAATTGGTTGTTCATGTTTCTAGAATCTGTGATAAGTCAAGGAACACACAGAATAAAGCAGAAAAAGCAAAACTGACAAACTCCAAAGAAAGAGTTTACATAAATTTCCTAGTACAAATTTGTTTCTTTTGAAATACTAAATTATATCAAAAAGTGTCATACAGTTTAGCATATAAATATATAAAATAGACACATCCACTAAAGCATAAATATGTAGATCTTTAAACCTGAATAGCAAAGTCTAAACCTAACCTCACACTGAGCTCTGGAGGAAGGAGCTGATGAGACACGCACTCTCTGACCAGCAGGGAGAGCTGTCAGCAGCGTGAACCCCGGCGGCCCAGGGTACCACTGAGGCGTTGAGGGGTCCAGAAGGAATCGGACCGAACAGTTCTTACAGAGAACATGAGGAAACAAGACTCGACCCCGCAACAGAGAGGCACTCAGGGAAAAAGCCCCACCGACGAAACGACCGTTCTTATGGAAAAACAGCTCAACTGCACCATCTGCAGAAAAAGACTGAGATTGTGGAGGAGAAAAACATGATAAGAAAAACTGAAACACAATCCCAGCTCCAGTCACACCAAAGAATAGAAAGAAAAATATCTCACAGCATAACAGCCAATGATGTCGCCCTCAGAGAGAGGCTCACCGTACTCCTCTGCGTTTCCACCAGAAACTTTTTTACCACGCCCGTCGTAAGCAAAAGAGAGCTCGTCCTCGCCTAATAGGAAACACGTAAAGTTTTAGTTAAAGGTTTGTTGACAAACGGAAAAACACGTTCAGGTAAGAAGTACCAAATCTTTACCAAGAAGCAGAGAAGAGTCGCCCACGGACCAACCCACTCTCAGACCGTACGGCTCCTGGACCTCTGGGTCTTCCGGTTCAGCACTCGTCAGCTTCCTCTCCAGCCGAACCTCAAACCCCACCGCGCCCTGCCGCACCCCGTGGGTGAGCCTGCAGCCGGACCACAACAGGGGGAACCGATACCAGAACCGTGGCTGCCCACAGGATCCATCAGAGCCCACTTCAAAGTGAAGGTGAGAGCCACCTGTGGAAAAACCAATCAAATCCTCAGCGACGTTTCTAAAAGTATCCCAGACAGGACATTTCAATCAACTACGGACTCACAAGTATCTAATCTAACTATATCTTCATCCCACTCGGCCTCCTTGTCTTTGTTCTGAAGGGGTTGTGGTGATTTGGATCTGGAAAGACAAAGTTACTCCATTTAAAACACTGGACTGCTTCTCAACAGCCAGGAAAAAAACACTGGCACCTACGAAGTGTAAGATTTCCAAACCAAAATAAAAAATGGCATAATAGCAGAGGCTGGTTTGGAGCTGTATAAAATTGTGCCCAAAAAAATGGATTCGAGAACTTTTTTTAAGCTTTAATCCAACCTATAACACTCAAAATAAAAATTAAAAACTATAAATAAAAAGGTATTTAAGGATGAACACCCTTAAACAAACAAGAGGCATGTTTTAAATGTACTGTTTATCAGGGTGGCATCTCAATGATACGTTTCAAAAGTTAAATAGTCTTCGGTCTTTTGCTGATTTTGATGTATCCTTTGTTGATGTGCTATATAATTATATTAATCTTTAGGTATTTTAGTTGAAGTCTGAAGGGTCCGGTGCCAAAACTGAATAATATTTGGAACCTTTCAAACTTTTCCTTAACCTTAATGACACAATACAGCACTGAAGTTAACTTTACAATGATAATTAGGGTCAACTTCACTCTGCTTCTCGGCATTTCTATGAATTTTTTATATGTTCTGTTTTGGATTCTGAATCATTTGTATTTAAAAATATGTTTTAAAGCATTAAAAAAAAAAAATTTCTATGAGTAATTAAAAAACTAAAAATTATCTGAGTTTGAGGAAAAAAATCATGTGATATATAGATATGGATGGATATTCTAATATCCTCCTGCATAAACAGATGAATACACAACCACTGTACTGTAGTTGGTTGTTTCTCTCTGAAGTACTGCAGTGTTGCATGCTAAGAGATGTCTTGTAGATGTTTACATTCACGTAATAATAATTTACCTTTTGTATCGTATCTCCTCCTTGAACTCGTAGAAAGCTCTTCCTCTGCTTCTTTCCTCGGACGGTGGAGCAGCTGGAGGTTCTGGCTCCTTTCCCCCAGCCTGGCAGACACCCTCCGCTCCGGACAGACACCCAGAACTCGGCGGTACCGCTGCTGGACCTGGTTCTGGTTCTGGCTCCGTCTGCGTCCCGGTGTCCGTGTACTCTCTGCTCGGGACTACTTCAGGCAGCGGAACAGCACAGTCGACCTCCGGCGGTGATGAGGACTGAGTCCGAACCTGAGGCTGGGCTGGTTCCGTCGGTCCGGGCAGATCTGTTGAGCTCTCTCCCATCAGCTCTGGAGTCGGTCCGGACTGTAAAGCGGACCACAGTCTGTCCACCAGTTCAGCCTTCAGTCCTCTGCTGTCCGAACCCAGTTCGGTTAGTTTGGACCGCAGTTCGGCCACCTTTAACTTCCTAATGTCCGCTAGCTTCATTGTTATGGTAACAGGAAAAACCAGTCAACGAGTTTAACTGAAACGGAACAAGACGAGGAGCAGCAAGACAGCCCGATTTAAAACATTTTCTTCTTCGTCTGTTTTCGTGTGTACTGGCGGGCGGTCGCTCCCCTGCCTGCCCCATTACTGCCCCCTATCGGTCATTTCCCCCATGTTTTTGTCAAGTGTAGACAGAAGCAAAAACAAAAAATAAAATAGAATAAACCTACTCCAATTAGATCAAAGCCAATACTTATCATTCTTTAAAAATTTGTGTGCAATGTTGATGGCATTTGATTTGCTTTACTCCACGTCTCCGTTTAAAACTTATGAAGTGGACCATAGTCTGACTATTAAATATGTTCATGAATTGCGTAATAAAAAATATTTACCCATTCTCTACTGCTTGAAATTTTGAGTGTCAATTCCTTCATTGATGCAAATTTATCCAAGTTATGCGTTTTATTTTTTGCTTTAAAGATAGTATTAGTCCAGTCTATTTTAAAATCTACTTAAATTTGATCATTTATAATGTAAAGATGCTATTCCACATTCTGACTAGTTGCTTTTAACTGGCATTACATGGCATCCCAACAAGACAAAATATATATTGATAAATATAATTTATATGCAACTTTTTAAACCAGCAAGTTTTTTTTGTCTAAGGGACATAGGTTATAAACAAAATGAAGAGATCTAAAGTAGTTTAACCGAAGGAATGATGCATCCTTTAGATCTTTGACTGGTTTTGACAAATTGACACTTATTTATGTACATTAATGTACATTTTAAAGTCTTAATCACTAGATGTGCTTTAGTATCATCAAGGTAAAAATGGAAACAAAAACATAAGAGCATGTGTTTTATTTAAATACACGACAAATGCAAAAACATGAAGATGAATGATAATAGACATCAGAACTAGTCAGTTACAATACAAAAAAACATTTCATAAATAGTCTCAGGTGGCAACACCAGCTGATCTCGCTTTACTTCAGACTTCCAGCTCCACTGTTTGCGTTTCATTACGGCTGCTCCACTCAACCAGGAAAAATAACTTTGACTCATTTAAAAGAGAAAACCTCAGAAAAGTCAGGAATTTTTTTTCCCTTTTCATCGTCATTGTCTGTATCAAAACAACAACAGATCAGCAAAGCAAAAAAACAAGCGGATCATTTGAGATTCTGAGAGCAGCTCCGTCCACACAAACAACACCATCAGAAAAGTCGTCACAGGAGCATAGAGGCTCAGTGGTGCGCACACAACACAATATTCAGGTCAGGCTCACACGGCAAGCTCTTTCTCAACACATGCTTCGCAATAAAAGCATCTCAAAGCTTCATCTGAAAAAAAAAATCCAAAAAGATTCTTTTTTTTTTATCCCTGATGAGGACTCTGTGCAATATCATAAACAAATAAATAAAATATAAAAGCAAAGTGAAATAAAAACACTGGTTATTAAATCATTGGACCATTATAAAATATCCTCTCTGTTTGAAATAAAACTGAAGTAAATGCACCTTTTGTAAAGACTGATAACTGTCGAATTTACGTCACAGCTTTTTATTGTTAAGACAATAATTCCCTTTTATTTACGTTTGAGCTCATCTCCTCCACACAGAGAGACTCCAGGAACTATTCACACCCAGGTTTAAATGCCAGGTGATTATGATGGGAAATTATTTGAAACTAAAAAAGGTCTGTTGGTAGCAAAAATTTTGAAATATATAACGTTGCAATAATCTGGTTATGTACACACCCTTAAATTCAGCTCTGAATTTCAACCATAGAAGGATTTTGTTGATATTTGAATCCTTTCATCAAGCCGTAATTTGTTTTATTTTATCATGCTACTAAGGCCTTATCAGTCATCTGAAGTGTGAAAATAGATCCACACCACTGTATGAATACATAAACAATTATCTAACAGTTAGAAAGTACGGGACATGGTTATGTTAAAAAAAATGACCTGAGTGCTAATGCAATATGTGATTACCATTTCTTATCATTCCTGAAGAAAATTAAGGGAATGGAAATTACAAACTGAATCTTTGGCATGTTTCTTCTGCAGTTTCTTTTTTTTTTCCATGCTCATCTACTGAAAATCAATTCATAAAATAGGAAGTCATGCTCCGCTGAATAACATGAGGCAAGACATACAGGGCAGACCTTATGAGTGGTCATAATGAACAAAATGAGGTTTAAGACGGTGAGGAGCTACGCCACTACTCCCTGTCAGACAAAGACAGTTGGGGTGGCAGGTGGAAGAGGAGGCGTCGGGGAGCCGCTGTCAAGGGGACTGTGTCCAAGAAGCAGCTCCTTATCTCGGTGCAGCCAAGGCCCGGTGATGTGATCTCTGTGAGAGTGGTAGAGCCGCAGGAAGGCCAGGATGGACTGAAGCAGCCAAAGAGCCGTCACAAACCAGAGAGATGCCTGCAGATGCAAACAGAAATTTACTGTCATGACTGCAGGCTTCAAAACACTCTCACACACACACATTTTTATTTATTTTTGAGATCATATTCTTTAATTATTTCTAATGTTACACTGGATAAACATAAATAAACAACTGTACTTTACAGACAATAATTTTCTCATTAATTTTACATGGATTTTCTGTCAGGGAGGTAATAAAAGTTCCTATCATGTTAGGTGTCTGTGTTGCGTTTCATTTTAACCTCATACCTGAGCCAGACTGAGATCTGTGTAGAAAGTAGAAGTGTTGACGTCCAGCTGAAGAGCAACAGACTGGGACTCTGCACAACTGAACAGAAACAAGCATAAAAGAGAAAATATTAGTAGTATGCACATGCTCAGATTATTAAAAACCTTTTTTCACTGAGTCTAAAACAGATCACAGGACATCCTCAAGTCCCTCTGAAATAAAACACGCTACCCACGGAGGATGTTACCTGTACGGGCGAGTGTTGTCATCTGTGACAGTGTCACACCAAGAGCTGAATCCAAGAGACAAAATGACGCCGGCGCCAGCAGACAGGAAGAGCACACAGACACTCAGCAGCGCCGTGAGAAAGGATGAAAACAGAGTGCTAGGAGGAAAAAACACAAGAACACAAACAATTTAAAAAAAAATTGTAATTTACACAAGACAGACTGGATTAGTTTGATATACTATAAACCTTAATTTTTCTCTAGTTTTGAAACACATTTTTATATCAGAAATGTAATATAAAAACATACTTATCTAAACTTGTAAATAGTTTATGAAATACAGAATTAAATCAAGACAATTTAATCTAAATTTATTTATCCAAATCTCATTACCATATCTGTATGTATTTACTTCATAGTTTCTCTACTATAATCTTCCTCTACTTGGGGCAGGAGCTCCCCTAACCGAAGGACAAAATATGTACATAAAAATGTAATAAATGGATGAAAAACTTTATTTTTTGGAATCAATTTGTAATTAAACCCAAACATTAGGCAACTAAACATTTATTTTAAGCCACATCCTTGTTCATCATTAGTTAATAGATTAAAATATTCATTTTATACTTGTCTCCTCTAAAGTGTGAATTGCTGCACCAAAACTTAAAAGTATCCAAACAAACATTGTATTTAAGCATCATTTAAGATTAATTATCCTATGATTCGCATGTGTGAAAGTAAATCTCAAAGCTGCCCAGAGATTTTTTTAAATGTGAGTTTCAAGCATTAATGAAGAGGCCTGAATGAATAACACGTGATCATTTGCTCCATTACTTAATATATAATATATGGCTTTTTTTTTTATGGCCGTCACCATGACAACTCAAGGTTTAGCGCGTGTCCGTGGACTCACTCGTCATGCCGTCCGTGGAGATAGAAGAGGCACCTCCAGCCCTGCGCGGCGCCGTAAAGCGTTGTAAAGATGCCCACAAAAGTGGCCAGCTGGCAGGCTTCCAGCGGGCCCCACCGCTGCAGCACCAGGCGGGACGCCTCTCCGGTCTGCCCGAGGAACTCGGCTCGGTCGTCTTTGCTCCAGTAGCCGGCGGAGAACAGCGCGCAGCGGCCTTTGAAAGCAGAACCGTTGAGAGCCATCGGGACGACCACCAGCAGCCCCGCCGCGACCGAGAGGGCGTGAGCGGCGCAGTGGATCAGCAGCAGCCGGCGGTCCAGTTCCATCCCGGAGGTCAAATGCGGAAAACACGTAAAAAAACGGTTTAACCAGAAGAATCCGCGTTCAGTTCATCCCACAAGTGAAGCGCTTTCTAGAGAGAATGTCGGAATTTAACGGAGAGGGCGTGGCCGACGCGTCACACGTACAGCACGTAACGTCAAAGACGAGGTGGAGCTACAGAGGGATCACTCTGACACATATTGTAGAGTGCAAAGCAACTACGAACCAGAACATTCTTTTACACAAAAACAAACCTGTGATAACATTTTCTATGTATTCTATTAGGAATAAACATTAAAAATAAGAATCAGTTGAGTTGGATTTGTAATTATCTGGAGTCTTTCCTCCAATTACACATATCGCAAAACTCATCTGTTCAGTTAAGTTTTATAATTAGAATACAGTACAGGTTTAAGATTTTAAAGTATCACTAACAATTGAACAAGTAATCCTGATAATTTGTAACTTTGCATAAGTGGTGCATATATAATTCTGTAAAGATGAAGATAATGTGTCCTCATTTTTAATCTGTTATAAATAAGACAGGCATCTGCATCATTATTGCCAATGTGGCACTTAGAACTAATACTTTGTTTTTATCTGGTAAATTAGCTCTGCTGCATTTCATTTTTATACTGAACATGGAAATGTCCACAATTATAAACGCTACCCGAGACCTAATTTTGCTTTAAAATATAAATGAAACAAGTTTCAAGTTTAAGACGTTTATTGGAATAAAAAAAAAATAATTGCGATCATGACAATGATAGTGGTTGAAATTTCAGATATTTTTAATATAGTTTTATTTTTCTGTATAGTTAAATATCTTAGCGAAGTGGTACATCACAAAAAAAAATCTTTAGACGTCTTTAGTGAAAAGCTTTTACGTCATCTGCGGATGACCTACTTTAGTGGAGAAATGTGTGTCAAATCTCTTTAGGCAGGTTTATAGAATGAATCTAAAAATAATAATCTATAGATTTAGGAAACAGACTTCACTCACAGCTGAGGTTAAGAGTGTGGCAGTCATATCTTCAAGAGCAGAAAATTGAAACTCATTCAAAACATGGGAATGGCTGACAGTGGTCTAGGTAGATTTCCAGTTCTTGATAAAAATGAGGGATGGAGCTGGTGGAAATTCCCCTCTGCAACTCACTTATTTTCGGAAAAAAATAAAGAAAATTTAGATCCAAGAGATCAAAAGCCCATCTGCAGGATCATTAGGCTACATCCTTAATGAGTCACAAAGCCACACTTTTTTCTTTTTAAGATTGTGGGAAATCAGTCAGTACCCAGAGAAAACCCTTCAAGCAGAAACTGCTGCAAACATGCAATAAGACTCTAGGGCATGATTTAAACATCACAGCTAAAAATTATATATATATATAACCATTAAAAGAAGCTTTTCGTTTGTAAAACATCCATACCAAAGCTTAATCTTACACCATGTTTTGTATTCCAGTATGACTAGTTTTAAGCCAACATGTTACACAATATAAATAGAGCAGATAAGACATCCAACCACCTACTTCCCTATGAAATTTCCTTTAAAAGTCTGTGTGATTGAGGACATGTTTTCACACCCAACATGAAACCACAAGGGAAGGAATTGCCACTTTTGTTAACACTGCAGGCATTTGAGAATTCTCAACCACCTCCCAGCCCCATGATATATTACCATATTCGATTACAAATTAACCTGTCGACTTTGTTGTAGTATTAGTGACAAATTTTCCAAGTTTATGGTCGGTTCATTTTGCATAAATCAGAGCATCAATACAAGCTCAGATAGCATTTTCTTTTTTGTTCAACATAACACACCCACATGCATCAAGTTAACTAGGGGAGTTTGGGACACAGTCTTTTAAATACATAGAGTTAAAAAAAGGAGGGTGGGGTGGAAAAACCACCTATAGTCCAAGGAGACACGAGAACTGAACAAGGAGTTGACACTATATAATTTTATTTCTCAAAATGTTCCACAGACACTGCCACACTTCATCTAAAATACAAAAAAAAAAATACAACATGCAAATAAGGTTAGCATAAAACCCAAGTCCATTGTTTTAATCAGGTAAAGATCTTTACCTACCTCAGTCCCTCCAAGTCTCTAGAGCATCCCTGGGAGGACCTTTTGCTGCCCAGACCCAGGGTTTTGAGGAGTCTGTGGCACATCAGAGCCATGTTCCTTCAGATAATGAATATCCTGGAAGTAGTCTGTGCCCTTCTCATGGTCTCTGCTGAAGGTAGAGTAGGTTCCAGGGGGGTACAGGCCATATAAGAGCCGGTAGTCAAATTCAGGGTAAGGGTAAGGAAAGGGGTAAGTGAGAGGATAAGGAGAGAATCTCAACATTCCACCCACACCAAGACTTTGTGTGGATACAAGGGGAAAGCCCTGGCCAGGCCCCATAGGGGAAGATGGGTAACCAAACTCCTCTGTCTGCTGCTGGTAGTTCCCGAGTTCAGCTTCTTTCACAACGTTGGCTGTCTCCCCAGACTGAAGTGATGGTGCAGGGGGTACTGGAGGTGGTAGAAAGGCACTAGATTCATGGCCCTGGGTACCAGTTGGTGTCTCGTCAAAAGCTTGAGGAGCCATTACCCACTTTGCTTCTGGAATGGTTGGAAATATGACCCGTGTTAATTACATGCTTTTCAAAAATTCAGTAAACCCATGTATGGTGGGTAACTTAATTTGAAGTTAGTAACCTGGTAGGGAAGACTGAGGAGCTCCAGCCTGTTGGGCACCAGCATCATATGCAGGCATAAAAGAAGCACTATAAATGCCTACTGGAACAGTACCAGTAGCATAGCCAGCTTCAGGCATGGATTCCACAGCCATAAACTGGGGTTGACTGTGATGTTTTGAAGCACCTGCTGGAACCCTAAAGGATGCAGGTGAAGAACGGCTGGAAGCTGCACTTTTGTGTGAGGCAAAATGATACCCAGGGTCACTGTTGCTCAGGTGTTGGGATGGGGCACCTACACAAAACATTGAAATGGTTACATTTTTTTTGCCAGGTGATAAAAAAAGTTAATTAAAACAATACCTTTCACAGGAACACCATTAACATCCAGAATAATTAAGGCTAAAAGGGAAACCCTATAAATTAGACAAACAAAAGTCAGAAATTTATTTTTAACTAAGCCAACAGCAAGAAACCACAAAAGCCACTGATGTCATACCCTAGGAGGCCCTGCAAAGCAATCATACTGAAGATCAGTGGTGTAAACAATTCCAGCATAAGAGTTTATAAATGTTTCTAGAGACCAGCCGTGGCCAATCAGAGCTTAACGAGCTAACAACACACAGCTGTTGAGAAGTGACCTCGGGAAAAAAAAGAATGATTCCTTAAAGATTGTTTATTTTATATCCTACAATGTTTTATTTTTTGAACAAGTTCCCAGGTGGGAAATTTTTAAGACCTTACATTGGTCTTTTTACCTACTCTAGGATTTTACCAGCCCTCTTAGCACAAGGATTTACTTCTTCGAGGAATTGAATTAGGTGTTATCGGGCATGTTGCCCTTATCAACAGCATTCAAATTTTCTATACTCCTGTATCCGTATCCATATTACTTGGAAGAAAAACATAACTCCATTTGTCAAAAAACACTGTGGCTATATGGAAGAAAATTCAACGAGGAGCTTCAGCGGTAATAACAACAAAAAAATTACTAAATAAGCCATTTGAAAAATAAACTGAAATAATTAGTATCACAGCGATTTCACGGTTTTCCCACTTTAAAAAAATCTGTGAACCGGTGTCAGCGTGTTTAGATGCTGAAAAGGGTTTGGATTGTATTCCCTCAGGATATGGCAAAGAGAAACTATATTAAAGTTGAATATAATCTTTTTTTATTTAATAATTGTATAGTATGCATCCTTTCCTTACCAAAATGTTCTCCTTTAGCTGTATTTCTTTGTTAATTAAAATGCAGATTAGCTGCAGTGGAACTAAACCTATTTGACAAGGAATCAAGGAATTTTATTTGTCATCACATCGCATGTGGTACATGAGGTGGAACGACATTTTGTACTGGTATCCATAGTAAATATATTTACATAAAATAACACTACACATTTTCTTTGAGGGATCCTTATATTTAATCTTTGTAACAACCCACAAAACATTTACAAACAATGTACACTTTATTGTATAAATATAACTATGCATATGTAGTACATTAACAACCCTTCAGTGTACACTGCTGAGATAATTAAAGGGAAAATAATAATATAATATAATATATGCCTGTACTCAATTAATTAAATACACTCATTGAAAAAATGTTACCATTACTACAGTGGCATTGATTGAAAACAATTATCCATGTTAAACATTACCTCAATTACTACACCATAGAGATCCTGATTCATACTCAATATAATGTAAAACAACATGAAAGGATATCAAGACAAGTCTAAATGACACTCAGTAGCTTGTGTGGCCTCCACGTGCTTATATAACCTCTCCACCATGCCTGGATTAGTGCATCAGTTACCACTTGTGGTATGACGTGGCATTGGTCGATTGACCGAAGCATCATATCCTAGGCATGCTAAATTAGATTCATGTCTGGGGAAGGGCAGGCCGGTCCAGAATATCGATATTTTCATTTCACAAGAGCTCCTGACACATTTTAACTAAATAATGCGTAGTATTATCATGTATAAGAAGGAACCCAGGGCAAATGGCACAGCCATATGGTCTCACAATGGGTTCTGATACTTTATTGCAGTCAGGGCACGTCTGGCTCGCACCTGGAGGGCTGTGCGTCCATCCAAAGAAATACCTTCCCACACCATGACTGATCCACAAGCAAACCTGTCATGGGGCATGTTGCAGGCAGCATCATGTTCTCCACAGTGTCTTCAGACTGTGTCACATGTGCCAATAGAGAATCTGCACAACTTGATGCTCGCAAGAAAACACTAATTGTCCTGAATGGTACTGGGCTGTGAGCAAAGTCCCTATATGTAGACGTGGGACCCTTATACCACTTTTTGTGAGAATTTAAGTGGAAACATGCTCATTAGTGGCCATCTGTCAGACCCTGGCAATGGAAAAGCTGTTCCTCCTTGTACAAAGGACAATGTAGCACTCCTGCTGCTTGGTTGTAATCCTCCTGCAGTCCCCCATTTCCTGGTATCTATTCCATGCTCTGGACTCTATGCTGAAATGCAGCAAATCTTGCTACGCCTGCATAGACGTTCTGTCTTAGCTGCACTACTTGAGCAACCTCAATAGGCTGTTAAAAAAGTAAAATAAAACGTCATGCCCCTGTATGTGACAGCACTGAAAATGAAAAAGGGACTAAAAGTTGAACCAGAAAGACAGAGCACGAAGAGATGATCTGTGGTCATCCCCCACAGAATCCCTTCTTAATGGGGCTTCTCTTGCTAATTGCTTTCAATTTCCAAATTTTATACATCCATTTGCGGCAGGTGAAAGCGATTCTTAATTACTTAAATTGTGACATTGTTTCCACAAAGCAGTGACTTATTTGAGGCTATATTGTTTTGTTGAGAAACATCCTTTATTTAAGCAGTTTATACAAGTATACTTGGCTACATATAATTTTGTTTTATTTTTAGTTTAGTGAACTAGTTTAAATAATAGCAGTTACACCTCTCCACAAAATAATAGCATTAGATTTAATTTTAGGTATAGAGAAATAACCTTCAAGCACATACTTTCATGATTCTAAACCAAATATGGATTATTAAACCATGATGGTTGAAATACTTATGCTTATGATTAGTGAGTAGATTAGTCTAATAACTAGTTTATCCTGTGCAAGGAGCACATGCAATTCCATTTTAATTCGCTCAACATGTCTAGAGTGGCATTCTACCAAACTGGAACAATAGTCCAGGAGGACTAATTGAATTATTTTGATGATTAAGTCCTTTTTTAATCAGCCAATCCCAGAAGATGAGTCTCAGATACTTGATCTGTTGTTATGCCACTAATCACAATTAAAATCTATATTAGTATACATGTGTACCTAAAAATATATTTAGGACCAACTTATTTACTTTACTGGTTTCATAGTTTTCTTTTGGTCATCAAGTGGTTAATGCTACATTTAGTGACTGAAATACAAACATAATTTTAATACACAGAAAAAACTAAAAGAAAAAAAAGGACACAGGGCATGACAAGTCTATTATAAAGCTGTGTTTGTTTGGTTACAATTCAAGTATTATCTATTCTTAAATTGCAGCAGTCACTCATGGGCAGGGGGTATCCCATTATTAATTATACAAGTTGCTTCAGTTGACAGCCACCCAAAGTCCATTAACAATACCCTAGCATGTTTTAAAGTTATCACAAGTCCTAATGAGTTTATATCACTTCAAACTAAGTTTTAGGACCCCAGAGAGACCTGGTTTACAGAGTCGCTCAAGCGGTAGGTTGTAGAGTGTATCCGTTTTCCAGCAGCTATAAAATTCTCAATGTTCATTCCCCCCAGACTCAGACAACAAACCTTCCTTAAAAGGAAACGAAAACGCATCGCGACAGTTTTCTGAAACTTAATATTCAGCTTCTGAACCCTGCAGAAGTAAAGCCTTAATCTAGTGCAATACTTTAATCAACTGTTAAGGTGTAAAAAGCAGGAATCAAAATCAGGACATAAGTTTAGTTTTTCTTATTTATTTTGAAAAAAAGAAGATAGTCCCACCAATAGCAGGGCACACCATCTAAAAAGAAAATAAAGGTTTAGCTAAGAACTTAAAAAACATGTATGCAATTACAGAAGATTGCCTACCTTTGTCTCATACCAGTTCTTAAGGGGTCCCTGGGAGACCTTCTGTTACCCAAACCTAGGGTTCTGAGGAGTCTGTTACACATCAGAGCCATGTTCCTTCAGATAATGAATATCCTGAAAGTAGTCTGTGCCCTTCTCATGGTGTCTGCTGGAGGCAGAGTAGGTGCCAGGGGGGTACAGCCATATAGGAGCCGGTAGTCAAATTCAGGGTAATTTTAGGGAAAGGGGTGAGGAAGAGGATAAGGAGAGAAGCCCAACATTCCACCCACACCAAGGCTTGGTGTGGTTACAAGGGGAAAGCCCTGACCAGGCCCCATAGGGGAAGTTGGGTAACCAAACTCCTCTGTCTGCTGCTGGTAGTTCCCGAGTTTGGCTTCTTTCACAACGTTGGCTGTCTCCCCAGACTGAGGTGATGGTGCAGGGGGTCCTGGAGGTGGTAGAAAGGCACTAGATCGCTGGCCCTGGGTGCCAGTTGGTGCCTCCTCAAAAACTGGAGGAGCCATTACCCACTTTGCTACTGGAAGGGTTGGAAATATGACCCGTGTTAATTACATGCTTTAAAAAAATTCAGTAAACCCATGTATGGTGGGTAACTTAATTTGAAGTTAGTAACCTGGTACGGAAGACTGAGCAGCTCCAGCCTGTTGGGCACCAGCATCATATGCAGGTATAAAGGAAGAAGTCCCATAAAAGCCTTCTGGAAATATACCAGGAGCATAACCAGGTTCAGGCAAGAATTCCACAGCCATAAACTGGGGTTGACTGTGATGTCTTGAAGCACCTGCTGGAGCTTTATAGGACATAGGTGAAGTATGGCTAGAAGCCACTGTTCTGTGTAAAGGATTTTTGCCTGTTTCAGTGCCACTGCATTACTTTTTAGTGAAAGAACTTTCCAGACATGGAAAAGTTGTTTCACCAATCAGGAAAGGTCTGTCAGGTTGCAAACACCCGCTTCTGAAACATGTCGTGTCTCATCGCAGACAGCTTTACATGATTTCAAATAATAAACCAGAAGAGCTGAATCTGCGTTTTATTGTGAGAGTGGAGGATTACGATTATTCTCTGGCAAGATGTTTTCGCTGCGGTGAGGAGGGCCACGTAGTCAGGGCTTGTCCCAGGCGAGCGGGATCCGCTCCCCTGGAGGGAGCCGCGGTCGCAGGTCAGCCAGCCTCCGCCGCTCAGCCCGACCTTGCAGCGCAACCCGCCCCCGCTGCGCAGGGAGAAGGTCCCGGTGTTGTGGGACGAGATGGCGCTCTTCACATCTCCGGCTAGGAAGGAGATGGAGGAAAAACTGTGTCAGAACAACAGTGACAAGGAGACGAGTAGTGAGAGGGAGACAGACGACAGACGAGAGCTGGATGAGGGGACAAGTGAGACAGTGAATCCTGGAAAAACTAGTGAGACAGGTGAGGTGAGCCACACGGGGGAGGTGGTGAGTGGGGTTATCGGAGAGGTGAAGGAAACAGGTGGGGTGTGTGGTGAAAGGGAGGAGGAAGCTGGTGAGGCGAGTTAAAGGTGAGGTGAGTAAAAACTGATCAAACAAAGAACGACGTAAGTGAGTTAAAAGAAATGACTCCTGTGTTGGATGAGACAGACAAAGCAGCTTGTGAAGGGGCTTCAGCTGCTGGGGATGAGACCATGGAAACATGTGAATCTGGGCTGGGTTTTGCTTCTGCATCGAGATCCAATAGGAGGAAAAATGTGACTGCTTTGGTGGAGGGCTGTAAAGCTGGTCGGATGTGTGGCGAAGGATGCACACGGACTCCCGACAGTACACCTGGTCCCACCTGAGTGAGGTTAAGATCTCTTCAGCTAATACCTATTAGTTTTACTGAGCATTCTTTGGTTTTATGTCATGTTGTTTTAAAGAATATTTTATCTAGTAGTGCGTATTGGCATTTTAATTCAGCTTTAATAAATGACAATTGTTTTAGAGGAGATTTAAATTATTTTTGGACTATTTTTAGAAGCAGAAATCCTGACTTTGAGTGTCTTAAGCAGTGGTGGGACTGTGCTGTTGTGTCAGCAATATACTCTTAATGTCACGCAAAGCATCTATCGATCCATAAAAGAGCTGGAGACTGAAATTGTGGAAGTAGAGACAATTAGCAGTTTGTCAGCAAATTCAGAACATCACAGAGATGGATGCTCCAACTAGCTTTTTCTTCGGCCTGGAGAAAAAGCGAGGTCAGAAAAAAGTTATCCACTCTTTGTTTTCGGTCACAGGGCAGGAGCTCAGGGAGCCTAGCCAGATCAGAAAGCGAGCGATGGAGTTCTATAGATCTCACCTGTTCTCCCTCAAGTCTGAGTTGGGTCTACCGTTGGAGTTGAAGGAGCTCCATGCCGCCCTGCAGAGCATGGATGGACGGAGGGCTCCAGGCATCGACGGTCTGAGTGTCGAATTTTATAAAGCTTTCTGGAGTACTCTGGCACCTGACCTTTTAGAGGTTTTAATGAAAGCTTGGCTTCGGGTTTCCTACCACTGTCCTGCCGCAGGGCCGTCGTAGCCCTCCTGCCGAAAAAAGGAAATTTGCAGGACATAAAAAATTGGCGTCCTGTATCCCTATTGTGTACGGACTACAAAATTCTGTCCAAAGCTTTGACAAACAGGCTGAGGGAGGCTATGGAGGAGGTCGTCCATCTGGATCAGACCTACTGTTTGCCTGGCAGTTCCATGGTAGACAATGTCTACCTGATTCGGGATGTTTTGGAGGCTTCCAACTCATTGGGCATCAAGACTGGTCTCATTTTGCTAGACCAGGAAAAGTCGTTCGATCGTGTTGAACACAAGTTCCTCTGGAAAACTTTAGAGAGGTTCAGCACTAGATTTGTCGCCATTATCCAGGTGCTTTACAGTGACATTGAGAGTATGCTCAAGTTTAACGGCAGCCTGTGTGCTCAGGGGCCTCAGGGGTGGGTAGAGGCATACGACAGGGTTGTGCCTTGTCCGTGGTAAAGTTGGCTCCTATTGGATATTCGCTTGACTTTCGTTGGGGACCATCTTCCAATTACATGTTTCATTATGAATGTGCTCATAAAGAATGCTCATAAACGATAAAATTATCTTTTTTTTTCCCATTCTGTTCGTTGTAGTAGGTCTTATTTGCAATGATCTAACTAATACAGGTGAAAGACTGATGAAAAATAATTTTATATGGAAATATAAATAATTATAAATTGACCTTTTCCCATTCTATTTGTTTTAGTAGGTCTTATTTATGCGGTTTAGCAAAGGAGAATGCAGAACAGTCCTCAGAAATGGCATTGGATGACAACATATATTACTGTCCTGGTGTTGTTAAGATATTACTTAATCACTATATGCCCAAATTCCCATTTTGGAGTGGAATTATGCTAGGGGATCTGACACAAACTGCTGTTAACACAAACACAAAAAACCTGAGGGAACAAGAAAAAGTGCATAAAGACTGTACTGATAAGAAAGACCTGAAGGACCACAAAGAATACAATGTAGGTTGTCCTTATCAGAAAGAGGAAAATTAAGAGCTGATGGAAGACAGGACTGAAAAAACAAGGGACACAAATTGTCATGTAGAACAATGGTTTACTATAGTTAAACACCATATTTTAAGGAAAAGAAAACAAATAAGACGTGGGACCTTCAACCGAACTATGTACAGATCCCTACAGGGTAGATACACAGAACATATTATGAATCACAACTTGCCAGATCATATCATGACAAAACCTCAGGCATTTTTGGATGTGAAGTTGTCAGAGGAGAATTGGGCCAAAAAGGAACAGCCGGAGGTCAAAGTTGGACAGTCAAAGTACTACACTGCTCCGGACACAGTGCCAGTACCTAAAGAGAAAACGGTGAAAAGGAGGAGCAAAGTCCATGTCAAAAGAAAGGATCAGAAAAACAGAGCAATTAACAAAGACTCAGACACTTCCTTCAACCCAACAGAAACATCAACAGAAAGCCAGCTCCTAAAAACTGACAAGATTAATTTGGAGAAAGAGGAACGTCTCGAAGAAAAAGTTTTCAAATGTGAATCAGGCCTTCCAAGCAATTTCTTTAAATCATCTTGCATTTCTGATGAAACCCTGGAAAAGGCTGCAGAAGGAGATGCCACCACACTTCAGACCAGTGCTGATACACTACATTCAGAGGTATGTGATAAATCACTGTCAGCTTAAAATATTCAGAATGGACAAAGTTTAGATTTTGTCTATCTATTTTCCCCTCAAAATATAGATGAATTCAGATGCATAAAGTAAATAACGTAATAAGTAGGTTTTTCCTTGCACTTATTAATGACTGTAGATAGACATGCTGTGGAAAATGAGAGAAATTGAGATTGCAGCCAGGAAGTCATCTGACAATTTGTCAATCTGTCTACGACACAAAGATTTCCTCACAATCTCCTTGATGGCGAGGTAAAAGAATATTAATTCCAGTACATGTCCTATTAAATTAACCTCTCAAAATATAACTAACAGTTTTCAGTTTTTTTTTTTTTTAATCGGAGTTTTTGTCTTTCAGACAATAGATTTCTACATTCATGCCATGCTGAAGAAGGAAGGTTTGAAACGACTGTACCTGCTAGACCACATTGTTACAGGTGTTATTTTGTTTGGAAGAATACAGGAAGTTTTCAGACAAAGTTTAAGAAATGCAAGTACAGTTAAAGTAAAAAGGCAATACTGGCTGTATCGGTCTTTCAAAATGGTGAAATGTATGAAAACGGGAAAATGATATCCAAATTCATATTTTAGGTGAACTTTCACAACTACGATGGAATTGTCTGATGTGTTAATGTGCACCGCAGCCATTGTTTGTTGTGAGTAGTACTCCTAGACAACTATTAGATATTGGAAGGAAGTCTGTTTAATTTTGATGCAAGTGTCTAACAACATTTTCTCCAATGAACAGTACTTGGATGCACCATCCAGTCAAATATATGTGGTTGATCCAGCTGTTGCAGACAGTAACCTTGAGGACTCAAGAGAGGCAGCCAAGTGTTTTCGGTGAGACATTTTATATTACCTACATATTTTCACAGGATCCAAAGTTTCTAGCTGTCATCCTGATTGCTGGACTAAAAAAACAACACTTTTTAAAAATAATTATTACAAATTATATAATTGGGACATGGTTATATTTTTTTAAACTAAGATTTCCTTTTTTATCCTTATTCATTTGTAGAATAATCCAAGTAATTCCCAGAAAATTAAAAAATAGATTCTCATTTTAATTGAATAAGAAGTTTTGCATAACAACATTCATTTAGACAATTAAAAAAATTAACTGATTAAATCATTTATTTTGAAAAATTCACATTTTGGCGGTGTTTAGTGAAATGTTTTAATTTCTGCCCCAGTTCTGACCAATATTTCCTTAGGCAGCCGTCAGGAAGTCTAACGTTTGTCAGCATAATCACTCTGGGCTTTATGCATCCAGGGTATAATTTGTGATTTAAAAAAAAGTTGCTTAAAAAAAGTTTTATTTACATTGTATAACAAAAATCGTTTGGTTAGGTCTTTGCAAATGTGATGTACTACAACAAACAGAATGGAAAAAAGTATTTTTATTAACTTTGTTATTGCCATTTTTTGTGACTAAATGCATACTCAATGGTGTAATTGTCAGCCGGTCCCTAACATGAAGGACGGCGAAGATGGTTGGTTGCACAACTGGAAAAGCTGTTTTCTGATTAAACTTGGCATCATGATGATAATTTACAGTCAGCTGATAGTATATAAAAGCATGTTGCCGATTTTATAAGCTACGCTTTTTAATTACAGGGGCACCCCAGTGGTGTCCGATTCAAAGTAGAGATAAAGACCAACTATCAAGCGAATATCCAACAACGAACCAACTTTACCGCGGTTGTCCGGGAATGCTCTACGCACTCTCCTTGGAACCTTTCCTCCATAAAATTTGTTTTTTAATTCCTGGTTTTACTGAAAAAAATCGTGTTGTCCGTCTATGCAGATGACGTCATAGTTTTGGTCAATGATCAAAAAGACATTGACTTTTTATTAAATCTGACAGAATCTTTTAATGTTTTATCTGCTGCTAAAGGGAACTGGGAGAAGAGTGAAGCTCGAGGTTACAATGGAAAACCGACGGTCTAAAATACCTCGGTGTTTTCCTGGGGAAAGAGGCAGTGGAAAAAAGAAACTGGGAAGACATCATTAAAAGGATAGAAGGAAAACTTAATAAATGGAAATGGCTGCTTCCCCAAATGTCGTAAAGGGGGAGGGTGCTTGTGCTGAATAACGTCGTAGCATCAATTTTATGGCATCACCCGGCCTGTGTGGATCCTCGAACACGATTACTGGTAAAAATACAAACGCAGATAGTTAATTTTTTTTGGAACAGTCTACATTGGGTACCACAGGGGTTTTTGTTTTTACCCAGAGAAGAGGGGGTACAGGGCCTAATTCACTTGGCCAGTAGGACTGTCACTTTCAGGTGGCAATTTATTCAGAGATTTTTGACAGATCCTGAATATCTGGTGTGGAGAGGAATTGCCAGCTGTATCTTCAGTTTTTAATTGATTCTAATCATTTATGAGTTAATGGGGTGCCTCCTTTTTATCAGAGTGTTTTTTAGTCTTGGGCAGTTTTTAAATGTGTTGAAAGAAAAATCTCTGACTCTCTGTTCTGGCTGCTTGAAGAGCCGCTAGTCCACGGAGCCAGGCTAGACGTCTCCAGCGATGCCACGCCTGGGTTGGTGACAGCGCTCTGTGAAAAGACAATGATAGTGCTAAAACAGCTGGTGGACGTCGCAGGGCCGGAGCTGACGGACTCTAGAGCTGTGGACTATTTTCTGGACTTTAGGTCTACCAGGCTGGTGGAGAGGACCCTGGAGCTCTGGAGGCAGAGGCTGACTGCAGTAGAGACGAGTCTTCTAAAAGACTACGCAAATGGTGTAGAACCCGACGACAGTGACCCCTTCCCAGAAGTTTACGTGAGTCCTCGGTTCGGGGAGTTCAGTGGGCCCCTTCTCAAACAGCCTGAAAAGGTAAGTTTTAATACATCTGACGAGAAAAAGCTGTATCAGAACTGTGTCAAAGTTTTAAACAGAAGGAGTCTTTGTGACAGAGCCCCCACTATGTGGACTCAAAGGCTGGGAGGAGATGGCTTGACTCCAGGGTGGCGGGTCCTGTATAAGCTCCCCCTGAAGAAGAGGACTGCCGATCTCCAGTGGAGAATAATTCATGGTGCCATCGCCTGTAACGCTTTTATTTCTGCTTTTAATTCAAATGTGTCAAGTCAGTGCCCTTTTTGTCCCATTCGTGAAACAGTGTTCCATTTTTTTAGGCAATGTAATAGATTGACAGTGTTTTTCAATGTTTTAACAGATGTTTTAAAACTTTTTAACGAGTCATTCGGTCTCAAGTCATTCGGTTTATTTAAGGTGTGGGGTACAAAAAAACAAATCAAGAGAAATGGAAACTCCTTAATTTTATCTAGGGTGAAGCAAAACTTGCCATATATATTTCAAGAAAAATAGCATCGAAAATAAAGTAGGTGACAATGCGGGCTCAGTGTGGCACTGCAACGTCAGATGCAGACTAAGGCTGGCATTCAGGTTTTTAAAATGAATGAACGATTTACAGGTTTTTAAAAGTTTTGGTGTTACAAAAATATTCTTTGTACTGTTGTTGATGACAACCTGGTTTTTGCACAATTTCTGTTATATTAACTTGGCTTTGTTAATTTTTTGTTTATTGATGAGTTCTGTTTGTTGTAAATAATTGTAAATATAGTCTTTTTGTAAAATCAAATCAAAAAATCTTCTTCTTTTTCTTTTTCTTCTTCTTCTTCTTCCTGCAAGGCTACGTCCGGTTGCGATGTTGCTCTTCTGCAAAAAAGGTTTAATGGGTTTCATAGTTTTTGAATAGTACTGGAGAGCAGACCTGACCAATTAGAGCTTAATAAGTTAACAACACACATCTGGTGGGGATTGACTTTAAGGAAAAATATTAAACTTCAGAAGATAGCTTTCGGTATCTTAATAGTTTTATATAGAACTTTAAAATGTAATTGATGCAACTGTTTTGAAGATTGTCTGCATTTAAAACAAGAGCTCTTAAGGATGTAAACAATGACCCTGGGTGTCTGCTATTTACGAGCACTGACATAACAGTATTCCCAAATCTCATACCAAGTAGCTGGTATATTTTGCACAACTCCACTAAACATTAATCTTAGCTATTGCTGAAACCTAGAATTGAACCCGGGACCTTCAGATCTTCAGTCTGACACTCTCCTAGCTAAGCTATTTCAACTCCTGTAACCTTGAAAAAAATCTGCTCCGATCGTTCAAAGGACTTGCGGGTGAAGAAACGTAACCATGGTCAGAAATCAAATTGCATCAAATTGGACTACCAAAGAGCAGATGAAGGAACCTTCAAGGCCCAGTGCTCAAAACTCAGCTCACATAAGTTTGTACTTCCTAAGGGTAAAGAGAAATATCAACACCTTTTTAACTGTACAAATCTAAGTACAAACACAAATGTAGAATTATGCCAAACTAGTTAATAATGTGTTTAATTAAGAATTTCACATGTTTTGAACATGTTTAAATTTTTAATACAAAGTTTTTATGGTTACACCACATTGACTTTTTTACCATTATTCCCTGAATATTCACAAAAAAATGATCAAGTCCAGAAATTTTAAACGAGGTCTTCAAAAAGATAATGTATCTAAGTAATCCTTTAGTTACATTCTTAATTTTAACCTTTTTAAGTTTAACTAAACCATAGGAACACAGAAAAAATGGCGTCACGTCATTGACCCAAAAACATTTCTTAAGATCCCAAGAATAACTACTTAGTAAGACATTTCATTTTTTTAAAAGATTACATTGCCTTGTTTGAAGTATTTAGAAAAGCGCCTGTAATTTGTCATGGTTTTATCTATTGTTTCAGAGCCTGAGAGTCATCAGAGGTCAAAATAGATCTCAACTTGCTGCAAAACAGATTACAAAGCCCTGAATAACTCCAGAAAGTGAGATCAATTTTGAAATGTAAAGAAAAGTAAAATAAAAGATTTGAAAACAACTAGTTGCTTTACAGTTTTTCCTCTCTTCCTTGTACCGTATAACTTCTATATGTTAGCACCAAACAGAAACACTTCTGATAAATTAGTTTTTTTAGCAAACACTCCTTATGTCACGTTACAAAGATCATGTAAAAACATACGTAGTCAGTAAAAAAAAACTTTTCCGACGCATGCATGCTTGAAAAAAGAACAGCTGTTTTATCATTATCCCCTGAATTGTTTGGGACACTTTTCCTTAATTTCATCATTATTCCATACTAAATAGAATAAAGTCTCCACAGAATTCCTTTGTTTTGTAACTTCTGTAATAGCTTACTTACTTTTTCCCTTAAATAGGGATAATTTATATGATCTTAAATAGAAAATTTCATTTCCAGTAACATGGCTGCTGCGGTCTTTGTACCAGTTTAATGTTGACCTTTTTTTATTCATTTCTGGTCATAAAAAGTCAAATATAATTCGTCTTTGTTCTCTTCATCAATTTAACCTTTTACTTTGTCGATTTGTTCCCTTCCCAATACCCAGGGATGTTGGTTCAAGTCCCTTCTCTCGTTTTTTTTTACATGATTTATTGCTCAAATATTTATATTTTATGGTCCACCAAATAAGGTTATAGTTAAACCTGACCTGTCAAAATATTAAGCTATTACTTTACTTAAGGTGCACACTGTTCAGAGGTCGCATCTGCAGCCCAGAGTTGTTTTAATAATAAGAGGTTTTAGGCCAAACAGAGGTTTTTGCACCTCTGTTTGGCTTGTTGTCTGTGGTCTATGCAGTGATGCTGTGATGTTACACTCACTACTGTGCTGCAATGTTACAATATTCCTTCATTAGGCTTTACATAGTCCATGCTTTCAAATGTATTTAAGAGATAATAAACAACGCTATGAAAACATAAAAAAAAAGTTATTTACTAGTAGGTCGATGAAATAGATAATACATTTTTATAAAAATGGTTTTAAAAAGACTTGAATTTGACCTGAAGAAACCTGTAGGAACCCTAAAGAGGGCCCTGGCTGTGCTGACAGGGAGTGACCTCATGGGGTACGGGTTCACAAACAAGATGAAAAAAATTGTAATACTACAGAATTCAAAACCAGTAAATCATAATTGTGCAAGAGACTTCTGATACTTTCTTTGGACGGAAACCACAGTTACAGCTCTGTGCGCCTCCAGTTACATTTGTCCCCTCATCTATAGTGGATATTTCTAAATCTGTAATGTTTCACAGTGAATAGAGTCTTTCCTTTGAATATATCATAGCTTTACATTTAGTATTACACACATTTCACTCTGTGCAGGTTTACCTTCAGGTAAAGATTATGCCACTTCTTCTGCCGAGGTGCTGGTCTGTTTCCTGCCTCAGAGGGCCAAACGGTAGCCATCTGCCCAGGAAGGAATATTCAAAACAGCTAATATTTGTACATCACAGAAATATGAACAATGTGATCTATTTTTAACATACTGATATACATATGTTTATGCACACACACAAATTTTTACTTGCAAACAAACACAGCTAATTCTGAAATAATACCAGTAGCCTACCATTATAAAAATATGTCAACAGAAGTAAATACCAGGCAGATTTAATTCATACCAGAGGTTGTTGTCAACTAAAACTAGCAGCAGCAAACATTCAAATTCAAAAATACTTTACTTTTTCCCTAAGGGGAAGTAAGTTTGTAAAAACATGATTGAACATTGTACAGATTTCATTCATACCAGAGGTTGTTATCAAGTAATACAAGCAGCAGCACATTCAAATTCAAAAATACTTTACTGATTCCGTAAGGGAAGTAAAGTTAGTAAATTCTTAATTGGACAAACAGCATACATTGATTCAACGTTGATTAGTCATAGCCATTTCAACCATTAGAATTCAACCTAAAACCAACATTGATTCAATGTCATCTTGTCAACATCAGTTAAATGGGTAAAATCAGACAATTGTTTAATGATGAATTTTTTCGTTAATCATCGACCTTAACAAAAAATCCACCATTTTGACCATTTTTCAACAGTAAATCAACATACAATTTAGGGGCCAACGAACAAAAAGAAAAAAAAACTTGCGGCTCCCCATCTGCAGGTTGCAACTCATGTAGAAAATATATGGGAAGTTTTGACAACTTTGTTAATATTTCTATTTTTCCAGTAATTGCAAAACATTTAATGACATGCTATAATGTGGATATAAATATATATAGCAAGATAAAGAAATAAATAGATGTATAACTACTGCAAACTAATACAATAAAAAGAACAAATAAAACCAGCCTGAAGGTGAGGTGTTAAGAACATCCGGGAGGTGGCAGCATACGGTAGCTTTCACTTACAAATAGAGAAGAAGAAGACTGACGCAATCTGACGTCGCTTAGCAAACCAAACAGGAAAAGTGAGCTGAAAGACACGGCGAAGGCACCTGTCAGGGCAGGAATCCACCGAGGTACAGTAGGAATAAACGATACATTTTACGTGGTTTTATTTCTAATTTGACCAGTAAAAAGCCTCCAGAGATGAGAAGCTAAGCAGACAGCTGCTGGCAGAGATTCTGCGCGACTCCATTTGGTGTTTACAGTTACCTCTTAGCTTAGCTGCTAAGCTAAATATAAACATTATTAGCATTATCAGTTTGGACTAAAACACGATGTTAGGTTTTATCATAATGTGCTAGTGTCTAAAAGATTTAGTCTACTTTAGATTTTCGTTGTATAGATTTGACTAAATGTACTTAAGATAATTGTGAGTCCTAATTTCAAATTAAAAGCCAAAACAATTAATTTAGTTTGACAATTTGATTATCTACCAGTCAAATGTCGCTTTGTAGAGTAAAATGAAAATGTTCAACATGATCTGGGGTTTTATATCCTTGTTCCTTCTTTGTATGCCACTGTAGGGCCAAACAAAAGCTAGGGGTTAAATTGTTTGGTTGTAATATTACCTGATTTGCAGGTTTATTTAAATAACCTAAGATAGATGAGCAATATTTAAGTTATTCAAAGAGGTGTTTATGAGGCCGATGGCTGCAGACGGTAAGGATTCCTTTGTGGGTTTGAGAAATAAACACCTACTAAATGTGTGTCATCTTTTATAGAAGTAAAAACAAAGTATACTGTAATGCAAATCCTAGATTTATTTCATGTTTTCAAACTGGTAATTGAATTAACATATTAATATGTTCTGTTTGCCGTGTCCCTAAAAAATAAACCAACCATTTAACAAAAAAGGCTTAAAGCCAGGTATACTTTTCATATATGGTGTGTAAAGTAGATATTACATCGTTTACAATATTTGGTCATAGCTAGGCAAATAACTGTATTCTTACTAAATGTCCAGTCTGGTTTTTCATGGTAAAAAAACATCTCATTTCATAAAAGGTTTAGTTTCTTTAGCACATGGTTACATAGTTTTTATTTACACTGGTTTTACCTCGTGACTTTTTTAATGAGAGTTATAAAAAATGTTTTACAGGTCTTTTGTTAAGGGGGGCTAAGGAGATTGTAGTCGGGACATGCTTTGGGCCTCGTATTACTTACAGTTAGGGGTAACTGTGTGGTTATTGTGATAAATTTCTTGTCACAATAAAAACTTTATTGTCAAAATTATATATAAGATGAGTAGTGCTCTAAAACTCCAAAGACTATCCGAAAAATGCTGTTACTTTGTGGAGTTGTTGATGGAAAACACACCTAGTTAAGCAAATGGTTTAATAATTAGCCTATTTTAAATTAGTATTTTTTTCAATAGCAAACTTTGTTAAATTACTTCATCAGTATCACAATAATACCACAAGATATCTTGATAACATTTTTTATCCATATCGTCCATCCCTCCTTCCAGTCAAAAGAAACATACTGATCCTGATAAAATACAGAACAATGTCTTAAATGTGCATTTTGCTTATTTCTTTATGAGAACTGTGAAAAGAACCTCTTCTTTGGAACCTTTGACTGCAAATATTGGTCGGTAATTTCGCCCATTATTGAACTTCACCTGAACTGTTTCCCTTCTTTTGTCCAGCCTCTGTTGCCAACATGTCGTACGAAGGAGGTTCGTTCATGAAGGGAATGGTCTTGGGAGGCCTTTTCTGCTTGTTTCTGTCGCTGCTAGGTAGTTTCAGCCCCCTCACTGAGTCCGGGATGGAGAGCCATGATCATCATCATCACCACCACGTTAAGGCCGCGAGCAAAGACGAGCTCCAACAGCTCCCTGACGGCCGGCTGCAGGAGCTGAACAATCAACTTCAGGTCTATTGTGTCATCATGGTCCAGCCCAAAAGCCTCGTTTATTGGGCCACAGCTTTGGACACCTGGACCAAACACTGTGACAAGGCCGAGTTTTACACCTCAGAGTCGTCTAAGGCACTCCAGGCAATCGACCTGAACGAAAAGGATGACTGGGCGAGGTTGCGTAAAGCTCTGAAGCATGCCTATGAGAACGCCGGGGACATTCGATGGTTCTTTGTGGCGCAGGCCTCCACCTTCGCGATCATCGAGAACCTCAAGTATCTGTTGCTCACCAAAGATCCAGTGCAACCGTTCTACCTGGGGAAGGCGGTGAAGTCCGGCGAGCTGGAGTACGTGGAGTTCAACAGCGGCTTCGTTCTCAGCTACGAAGCTCTGAAAAGGCTGGTGAACATATTCAAGGATGAGGACAAGTGTCCAGAGAGAGGACGCACTTTGTGGAAGCTGAGTGAAGACAAGCAGCTTGCCGTCTGTCTGAAATTCACAGGAGTGTTTGCGGAAAACGGCGAAGACGTGCATGGGAAGGGCCTGTTCAACAGCAAGAGCGTGGACAGCTTGATCTCTGAAAGCATGACGAATAACCCAAACAACGTGGTGGAGGGCTGTTGCTCCGATCTGGCCGTCACGTTCAGCGGGTTGTCCCCAAACCAGATGCAGGTCATGATGTTTGGAGTTTACAGACTTCGTCCGTACGGACACGACTTCCACGACTTATTGACATTTTATCCTCCAGAAGGGTCAGACAACGACTAGTCTCATTCAGTCAAGCTGGACGTTTTAAAATATTATGCTTCTGTGATGGCAAATCTGACTTTAGACATGTTTTTTTGTTTGTTTGTTTTTGAGGATGTTTGTAAAACTCCCTCCTGGGTAGAAGTTCTTTTTATGTATATTTTTAACTTTTTGCACTTGATCCTGATGTTTGTTGGCTGTTTGACGGAGGACCTGTCCAGAGAGCAGACAGAGCAGGACTGTGCATGTGAGACTGGATAATCGTAATTTGAAATTTGGTCACTGGAGTTTTGTTCTGCATCTCTAAATCATCTTTCTGTTGTGAAACGCTAGTAGTACTCTAAATCTGCGAAGTCTTACTAGCCAAAGATCTAGTTTAATGGTAATAATCATTATTGAGACAGACATATCATGACGTAGTTCAGCTGTGATCGAGCTGCATTAATGTTATGCTTGGTTTTCTCATTTATGAAGAATTGGCTATTAAGCATTCAGAGTGGACACTTTCTTTCTTCCTGTATTTTACAGACACTTGATTTTCTTTTTAACTATAGAAGTGCTAAAAATTAATATGCCAAGGAACTTTTTTTTCTTTCCAAACGTTTCTAAATCACTTCAACCACAAAAATTACCTGGTTTGATTATAAAAGTGAAAATATGACTAATAATAGCCTTTGGAAATTATAATTATTGTCTCTGTAAAATGTATTCATTTCTGTCTGGGTTTCATGACAGTCACAGCTCAACCTGGTTAGGACCATGAAGGTTTACTTAAAGAAATGAGGAATTTAAAATAAATCCAAAAATATTTGACATTTTTACTTTGAAGAAATCTGGCATATTAGAAAATAATTAAAAAAGGCAAATAGTATTACCGTTTGCTCTCATGTCTTATACTTAAATGTTTGTGTCTGTGACTTGTATTAGGACATTTATTTATGATTTGAAGGTTCTTATCAGGTAGTAGGATTTGTATATATGACAGTTTGATCATGAAAAAGCAATAAAGAGAAAAATACATACAATTCCTATATTTTATGAGAGACTAGAAAATGTATGTTATTTTCTGTTGGTTAGGTGAAGGATCTAGCGAAAGACGAGCATCTGTCTTGTTCACAAGTTTCTATCTGCATTGCTGTAATAACTCAGTGGAGCACCTTAATGAAATAAAATATCAAAAGGTTATTTCTCTTATTCAATAAAAAAAACTTGTGGATTAAATGGAGCAGTAATATATATATATATATATTTATATACATTTTTTTGATAATGACCACACAAAGTTTTCCCTGAAAATCGATGTACAACTATTTGAAGATGTTATTAGAGAAGGTATGGCAACAAAAGGTTATTGCTAAAAAAATCTAGTAAAGTCCCATAGGTATACACAGGAATAGATGGTTGAGTACAAGGAAAGAGTATAGTAAAAATATCGGCAGAGACATTCAGCCTGCAGGCAGCTGTGAAGTAAAACCTATTCAGGAGTCCAGGGAAGATTTAAGATGTGTCCAGAATGTCTATCAAGACTACTTCACTCTTGAGCAAGAGATAATTTCAGAAGCATCAAACATGAGCCAAGGAGAACAAGTACTGGACTGTTGCTCTTTTCAGATAAAAGTTACAGATCTCATGCTCCCAGACTCTTAAGGAAGCTTAGAAAGAGTGGTTTAAATCTCCAGAGTGAAGTTTTCCCAGTCTTATGATTTGGTGTGCCATGCCATCTTCTGGTTCAGTGTTTTCTCAAGTCAACATTTTGGCGGACATCGAGCCTCTTTCTGATGATGAGCTTTAAGAAGATGCTGGTTTCATTGCACAGCAGGATTTGGAGCTTAAATATTGCTACAGTGCAGCAAAATAACCCCGAATCCCTTAGTCAAGGGAGTTTTGTCAAGAGGATCCAATTGAGTTATTTAAACAGAATGTGGTTCACCATAAAAGTAACCTCTTATAATATCCGCAGAACCACGGATTGTTTCAAATGTTTGAATAACAAAATGAAAAGCAAACACTCTGCAGTACATGGACGAATATTAAGACTGTCCAACATGTCAGTTGTAAAATAATCTGTTGTTTTGTGCAAACCGATAAAAAAATAGCTGAACTATTTTGTGTAAGGAATCTTTAAATATTTGTATTTCCTTTTTTTTAGCTCTTAATAACTAAGTATAAAAGGGTTGGACAATGAAACTGAAACACATGTAATTTTAGTGTGGGAGGTTTCATGGGTAAATTGGTCCAGCCTGGTGGCCAATCTTCATTATTTGAACCAGTAAGAGCAGAGTGTCAAGGTCAGAATATCAGGGTAAGAGCACATTTTTGCTCAAAATATTGCAATGCACGCAACATTATGGATGACATACCAGAGTTCAAATGAGGACAAATTTTTGGTGCACGTCTTGCTGGCTTATCTGTGACCAAGACAGCCAGTCTTTATGTATCAAGAACTACAGTATCCAGGGTAATGTCAGCATACCAGCAAGGACGAACCAAATCCAACAAGATTAACTGTGGACGCAATAGGAAGCTGTCTGAAATGGATGTTTGGGTGCTAACCTGGATTGTATCCAAAAAAGATAAAACCACGGCTGCCCAAATCAGGGCAGAATTAAATGTGTACCTCAACTCTCCTGTTTTCCGAAAAACTACGTCGGGAGCTCCAAGGGGCCAATTTACATGTCTGGGCTGCTATAGCCAAACCTTTGGTCACTCGTGCCAATGCCAAACGTCTGTTTCAATGGTGCAAGGAGCGCAAATCTTGGGATGTGGACAATGGCAAACATGTACTGTTGTCTGACGAGTCCACAATTTTCTGATTTCCCCACATCCGGGAGAGTTACTGTGGAAAAACCCCAAAGAAGCGTACCAAACAGATTGTTGTATGGCCAGAGTTAAGCATGAGGGTGGATCAGGGAAGCTGTGGGCTGCCATATCATGGCATTCCCTTGGCCCGATACTTGTGTTAGATGTCACTGCCAAGGGCTATCAAACCATTCTGGAGGACCGTGTGCATCCAATAGTTCAAACATTGTATGCTGAAGGCAGTGCTGTGTATCAGGATGACATTGCACAGCAAGACTGGTGAAAGATTGATGAACATGAAAGTGAAGTTGAACATCTCCCATGGCCTGCACAGTCACCAGATCTAAATATTATTGAGCCACTTTGGGATGTTTTGGAGGAGCGAGTCAGGAAATGTCTTCCTCCACCAGCATCACGTAGTGACCTGGCCACTATCCTGCAAGAAAGGCTTAAAATCGCTCTTACTACTGTGCAGGACTTGTTTATGTCATTCCAAAGACAAATTGACGCTGTATTGACCGCAAAAGGAGGTTCTACACCATACCAATAAATTATTGTGGTCTAAAACCAGGTGTTTCAGTTTCATTGTCCAACCCCTGTATAACACAACAGACGTTCTCTTTACACTAGATAATTTTGAGTAATTTCAGATATTTGTCATTTTTATAAACAAAATAAACCAACTGCTGGTAGGAGGCTCGTGATTCCTGTCAGGATTAGTGCCTTTGAATATTTTAACCTGCTTCTCATAAAAAATTAAAAAATCTGATCTGAGCAGATTAACAGGTCTAAGTCGCTTTGTGTTCTGTCTCGGAACTCCCTTTGTCATTGTGTAAATATATTCGCATCCTGCAGTCTGAAACCGCCTACATGTCACGTCCTTGATGCTAACGCTTCCATTTCCAGTTAAATCATTAACCACATAAAGACAAACGGAGTTGCTTGTTTGAAGCAGGATCTTGCCTTTATTTGTACATCATGATGGGGAGATTTACAGCCTTCAGCAGGTAACAAAAGCCAAGTGTGTAGGTGAAAACAGTTGAGTTGCTGCTAACCCTGGATATTGTCTCGTGTTGCCCCGGTTTGGGGTGGTGCAGGCCGGCGCAGACATCATTTATACGTCTTCATGTGCCACAAACCGTCGTTCAGATAGTGAACGTTCTCGATTCCGATTCCCTTGTTGACTTTTTCTCTGTTATTAAGACAAGGGTTAGGATTTTCAAAAGTGAACAGTGTATGATTCGATTGATCATCGTGAGCCTTACATGTTTTCAGCTGACATCTTCATTACACCAACACAAAGTGCATGCTGCTTTCCCTCTGCCATAATAGCCTGGATTTACTCGTTAAAGACTTATATGTTGGAAAACTGTATTTAGTGTTGAATGTATGTTGGACAACAGAAAAAGGTCCTTCAAAGCTACTGTAAATGTTTTTTTGTTTTTTTAAATCATACAAAGGTTAAATGTGCAGCTTCATGCATAAGAGGATACAACTACAGTGTCAACACCAGCAGGGTAGAGTTTGGCCCCTGGTGAAGTGAGACCCGGACACATGATGTTTGCGCCACTCAACACAAACTTTATGGCTCCTTTGTCCACTTGCTGGTGTGGGAGAATGAAAGGATCTGAGAGTAGGGAGAAGGAAATTACTGAAATACAACCAACTGCAGATATAAACACTTAATCATGAGGAGAGCTTACATTTATGGAGCAGTCTGAGGGTTGGATAGAAAGGTCCTTCCCTTTGTCTGAAGAACAGCAGTTCTCCATTAACTGTCAGGATTTCAATGTGTTCGTGACTGAAATGCATGAAGAGGATAAACAGTAGAGAGAACCCAACTTAAATGCAATAAATTTTTGAACCAATGGCGACAGGCAATACAGAATCGTACCATCTCACTATTTTGACAGGGTCCTTTTTAGGCATTATTTGATTGAGCCATGGCTCGATGTCAGGGAACAGTTCCAGCAGCTGATTTTTGATGCCTTTGATCACTGATGTTTTCAGCTGAATGCAGTTAGACACATTTTCCTTCTCATCAAATCTGAAAAAACAGAACAAGTTACTTTACATTCTGCTTCAAGAGATATGTTCAGTATTCAAATCCAATAAAATCATATTCTGATGTTTTGGATTATTTATGTTTATACAGTGCTACTGTTTTAGAATGGTTCACCAACCAACCCTGTCATAAACCAAATCCAGCTGAGTGTGGCCACAGATTTATTATATTTTTTTATTTCATGATGTATCCAGAAAAGTTTACATGTTTAAAGAAAAAAGAAGTCTCGCAAGTCTTTCACTATTTAGTGTGATTCAGATTTTTGATGTCACAATTGGATCCAAAACCATTTTTCTTAACTTAAAATTATTCAAATGATTTCTGCTCCAATCTTTAGGTGAGAATAGCTCATCACTAAATCCTCAAAAATGAAACATGAGTTACCCTTCCTTACTGATCATTGCATCTCATTTCTTGAGGGTATGTCTCTTTGAAGCTGTATTAATCCTTCTTTGTTCTTTACGATCCCTATCAGAACAGTTCGGCCTACATATAAAATCTCAGAAATCACCTCCAGCACACCGTTGGATCCGTACCACCATTGCCAAACCTGCAATTTATTTTATTAGATGATAGAAACATCTTTCTGGGAATAAAGTTTAATATTTATGTGATGTGTTATTAATAAACGGGTGTTACCCCTTGCTTTCTAAGTAATATCACTTCAAGCCATTCACACTATGAAAGTAATAAAACTCTGTAGTAAAAATAAAATATCAGCTTTGTATTTCAAGTGAAAAAGTTATATCCAGACATTGTATATAAGATTACTGTCAATATCATTATAGAAGCTACCAGAAAATAAACACCCTGGCCATTTAATAAACAGCTTCACACTTTAAACTGAGAAGCTTTGAACTTCATTTATATGTTAACCTATTTATTGTAAAACAACTGCTGACTTCAGCTGTAGCCTCCATGCTGGATTTTACTGAATCACTTACAAAAGGCTTTTCTCTAGATTTGAGAGCCACAACCTAACAGAGAAAGAAGGTAAAACAAGGGATAAATTAGCTTACTGTTAGCTCTTCTGCTTTTAGATAAGGAAACCACCGCTTGTTTCTAAGTTACTAACCTTCACGATCAGTTTTCAATGCAAAACATCCCCCGTCAGTCACTAATGCTAACAACCTAGCTTTGGCTACATCAGTGTGCAGCTAGCTAACGGTTCAACACAGAAACGTACTTTTTAAACATCCTCTCTGGTGTCCCTTGATTTTCTCTTCAAGTGTGTCAAATCTGTCGCACCGCGATTCGCCAATTCAGGCAAGGGGATAGAACTATCGGTAGATAAAGTTAATGAATTAGCAGTTCCAGTTTCTTAGTTTCCACGCTCCTTTTTTAGCTGTATGAGATTGGCGTGACTTTACGACAGTTCATTCAGCCGTCAACAAAGGTCAGCTCCCGTTACTTGGGTGGCGGAGCTGTGATCACCTAGGTAACGCCTAGAACGGAAGGATTTTTGTGCTGTGGCTCCTTTAAAAGGAACAAAAATATTTAAAATAAAGTTAAATAAAGTTTTGATTGAGTGAAATAGTTTTGTTTTAGATAAATTCCTTAAATTTTTACCTATACAATAAAGCAAAAACGGATCAAGTAAATATTTTAGAACAATTGCCATGGACACAACTACTACTACTACTACTACTAATAATAATAATAATAATAATAATGTATGTTTACCTGCTTTTTTCTATATTATTTTTTTCATAAATATTTATATTACTGTAACTTATAATGTGGGAACATCCTTATATGAATGCATAACAGCAGCGATAGCCATACAAACATGTTTAAAATGATGAATTTTTTAATGAATTCCTCATTCACTCACAATAACAGGAGTGTTTGGAAAGGTGAGTTCAGTCTCATTTTTCTCACCCAGACCTGAGTGATGGTTTCACATGAAAAGAGCAAGAAAACAAAAATATCTGCTTCTGTGTATACTTTTAGAAACTACAGGAAACACTAGTGAACAAAAACGCTTAATAAACGAAGCTATTTATTATTGGTATAATGCTCATACTAATACATCATTTAGAAATTATCTTGTTTAGCAGGTTTAGAAGTTTGGTTTATTCTAGAAAAAACAAACAAACAATAAAACGCTACCAAACAAAGTTAATAAGAATTCGCCAGTCCATCACAGGGCAACACAGACAGAAAGGTAAAACAATCCCTCACCTACTGCCACCTAAGGACAATTTAGAGTATCCAATTAGCCAAGCAGTCATGTTTTTGGACTGTGGGAGGAAGCCAGTATCCTGAGAGAACCCAGGCATGCACAAGGAGAACATGCAAACTATATACATAATCACTATATTGTGTGATTTTATCAGCCTTAAGAACAACACCAAAGCACGAGAGATAAAAATAAAAACTCATATTTGTGGTATCTGCCCCTTTGGTTTAACATACCAAATATAAAAAATGTTAAACTAAGTGAGCCTTAGTTTTTTAAGCTAAAACTAAATATAAACTAAACTATATATATATATATATATATATATATATATATATATATATATATATATATATATATATATATATATATATATATATATATATATAT
>JAVLVB010000444.1:560089-614115 GCA_032876305.1 Orestias chungarensis | reverse complement strand
ACATTAAAAAACACGCTTGTGCAAAAAGTACTCTTGTACAAAGTACTTCCGGTGGGGTCACCAACTACCGTTTCACGAGAACGTCGTCCCTGCCCTTATCAACACCGATTTCTCTACAATGTTGTTTTTTTTTGGTGTCGTACGTAAACGAGTTCAGTGAATATTGGTCTCCAACGGCCGCCTGAGCCTCCCAGTCCCGCCGAACCACTTTACGACGCGGTTTGACGACGGAGAGGTAGAAAAGAGGAAGCAGTAGCCGACCATCTTTATTCCGCTGCCAGCAATAACAAGAAACAGACGAGGGTCCGGGATCCCCCTCAAGGAGCGCTCAGTACTTCCCAATTGAATTATTCTCCTTTTTTTAAACTGAACAAACCAGCCGGGTGATTTTTTAAAAAGCGCCCCTGTTAGAATACGGACGGAGGCCGTGTGGGGACGCCGAGCTCTTCCCGAGACTAGCCTGGAAGTTTCGGATCAGAACACTGGCTGTGAGGAATTGGTGTTTGCGATTTTTTCATGTTTCCAACAGGTTTATCTTCCCCTAATCCCCCACCACCGCCAACCCAGGAGGCTAGACCCGCGGCGACTGATGTCAAAGGCGACAGTGGGAACATCACATCCCCGAAAAAGAGGAAAATAAACGGCTCCGAGAGGGACGACACGAGCGACTCCATCTCCTCCTCGCCTCCCAAGACCCTCCACTCCTCGTCCTCCTGCTCTCCCACTCAGCTGCACATTCAGAAGAAGTTGAGGTTCGAGGATTCGGTGGATTTCATCGGACTCGATGTGAAAATGGCCGAGGAGGCTGCCGCCGCCGCCGCCGCCGCCGCTTCGTGCTCCAATAACAAAAGCAAAGCCATGTTCCTGGCAGGTGGCGTGGGGGGACACCACGCGAACGGACTCACGAAGACCGCAGGGTCCGGTACCTTCTCCAGCAGCAAGCCCGGTGCAGCCAAGAAACTAGTCATCAAGAACTTCAGAGGTACCCGGGCGACATTGCTGCAGAACATCACTGCCAGCCAGGCTGGGCTTAAGCTACCAGCTAGTTAGGAGATGAGGGTCTGCCTGGGTTTGGTCTTTACAGCCAGCGCTTCAATTGATTAGTATATTTAAATCAGTTCAATTAAAGTAACAAACTAGGCCTTAAAATGAAGAGTTGCACCGATCACACTTTCCATGGCCAGTACCAGTTTCCGATTTCTTTAAGAAAACCACCAATCGTTCTTCACTAATTCCAGCAGTTTTCATATTATTATTCCGTCCTCATGCCCGTTTTAAACCTGACCCAGTGTGGAAGTTTAATAATCAGTATTTATAGTGATTGAAAATCTTTAGCAGTAGGTTTCATATTGACTACAGGTTTCTCGATACTACTTTTTCACTCCAGATACAACACCGCTATTTCAATCTTCATTTCTGCCGATAATGTCCCGATACGACATCAGAATGAGTCATTCAGACTTTTATTACCTTTGTAGTGTGAAATCTTAGAAAAGTCTCAATTAGGTGATATAACACAGAGACCATTGGTTAAAGTGTCTTCAGAGAAGTAGGGTTCTACGATTGATTAAGATAATAATGAGTTTGACAATGGAGGTGCGGATCACACGCAGGAACAAACTGCTTGAGTTAGACTGACGATGTTTTTAGAAGTATGCCAATTTAATTTGATATTAATATATATAATATATTAATATTATGGTCTGCTTACAGGTTAAATCAGATAAGTATAAGAATTTACACTCATTAGTTTTCTACTGGATTTCCAATTTATACACCCATCAATAAGCCTGCGTCATTTTTCCCCTTTATATCAGGGTTTCTATTATGAAACACGCAAGTTTAAGGCTTTAAAATTCCTAAATCCTTCGATGATTGGGTTAAGATTTCTTTTATGTTCTGTGGTAAATATTTTTATGTATATTCATCATTTACTTCTTCTATCACCTTTTGTTTTGGTTTTAGATAAATGTGCTAGTGCCGTTTATTTCTTTGTTGTAATGTATTCTAAGTTGCGAAATTTGTGCATTGTTATGCTTTTGAGACTCCCAATTCCCAAAGATTCAGGACAATAGTCGAGGAGCGAGGTGTTTTTTTACTCCTTAAGAAGGTTTATTGTAGTTTTGTTCAGGAAATTGAAATCAGTGTCTAGTTGCCTAAGAAAATGACCAGCGAGCTGCAAACATATTTTTCCCACTGCTTTATGTGTGTATTTGACAAAGTTTGGTTTTAAAAAATGGAATATGAGTATTTTTGGGTAAAACTAACTGATATCAACTTAAACTATTACTATGTAATATTAATTCAAAACTACAAACTCCTAATGTGCTTTAATGTACTTCTTAATGGTGTATGGTTAATGTTCACATAAACATTTACCGAATAGCCACAGTTACATTGTTAGGCTTCTTGTCGTTGTATTTCTAAGTAAAAACATCTAAAAATGGGGATGGAAAAAATGTCTGCCTCCAGACTAAAAGCCCTGGTTCATTGTCTGATAAATAAACGAAAAAGATATTTCAGAATATAACATGGGATCATGGGGTCCTTGATCATTTTAAATCACAGAATCAAACCCATGTTTTAACATTTCACCCAAATAGTGCTTTTGTTTTTGAGTTGTTCGGTGAGAACCTGCAGATACAGAGGTACTCAAACCTAGGAGACGGGCTACTGTGAGGTATCTAGTTTAGTAAATGTCATGTTTTTAAAACTTAAAAGTGTAAACTTGACAGTATCATTTTTATTTAAAGATACGGCTGCATGCTATGTCAGCAATAGCTGGTATGTTTGTAACCTGATAAGGAAATCCAGGCAGATATTAACGAGTGTTTATTCTGATCTTGTTTTTGGACGAGTTTCATGGTTGTTCATGTATTCATTTTAGTGACGCGTGTTTGATTTAGGGACAGACATGAATCAGAACTGTGGTGGTTGTAAAAATTGATCTATATGATTACAATTGCCAAAAAATGTTTCTGATTTAGCCCTTCATCACATTTCAACATGTTCTTCCATGATTATATAAGCTAAGGTAATACAAGAAGCTCCAAAAAATCTTTGACATTTCAGTGTAGATTGAATTTGCTATTTGTAGCTTTTATCAATTAGTTCAGAAACTTCCTGAAGTATTAAATGGCTGGCTTTTTAAAATTGTGTTGAACTCCACTGTCCTGCTCACATTCATTCCTGTTCAGTCAGAGCATGTTGTTTTGTTTTCCTCATAGAAAAACCCAAGTTACCAGAGAACTACACGCAGGACACCTGGCAGAAGTTGAAAGAAGCTGTGGAGGCCATACAGAACAGCACTTCCATCAAGTACAATCTAGAGGAGCTATACCAAGTAAGACTCCAGAATGCCGAATCGGGAAACTGGCTGCATGTTTTTGTCTGCAAGCCGATGAAACTTTGTCCCAATTCTGACCCTTCAGGCTGTGGAAAACCTCTGCTCCCACAAGATATCTGCCAAGCTTTACAAACAGCTGAGGACTGTTTGTGAAGACCACATCAAGGCCCAGATTGACCAGTTCAGAGAATATCCTTTAATCTGTTGTTCTTTAGGGAACCTTTCGGCTTCTGGGCCTTTCCAGAATAATATTAACTGATAAACAAGATAAAGAACACACAATTACACATTTATATAGAGATAAGTAGTATGTTTCTTTAGTTTTTTGTTATTTGCATAATTTTCCACAAATAACAGCCCATAGAAAAATGTACTCATCTTCTTTTTATAGGTTTTATGAACTTCTTTATTTAAAATCTCAAAATGGATCTAAAATTTTGATTCTTTAAAATATAACATACTTGCGTACATATACGTATCAAAAATTATTAATTGTCTCTTTTCTTAAAAGTTGTGTAAGATTTGCGTCTCTATATCGATTTTATTTAGCCACACTGAGGGTCAAAAACACTCTTTGAATTATAAAGGTTACAGACTCATTTGGGCACAATAATTTCAAGTTAAGTTTGAATTGAAGTTGTTTGAAGTCTTAACTTTTGTTTTTAACGGATGCTCTGGACAGCGTTCTTTTCCTGAAGAAAATCGATAAGTGCTGGCAAGACCACTGCAGACAAATGGTGGGTCTTTCGCTTCAACACATTCTATCACTGCTCGTAGTGCATTGAAAAGCCAAACCCAATATTTAACGAATGAAAAAGGGAACTTTATTACGATCTAACGAAAAAATGTTTTACGTTGCCAAAATCAACTATCAATCCTTCATAGTTTAAATCTTTGTTGCAAAATGTAACATGAAAATATCAAGTTGAAAACGAGGTATAGGTAACAAACCTTTTTTTACTGTCCAACTTTAAACCTGACCATTTTTTTCCTGTTTTTAGTCATTTATGATGACAAAAAATGTCTAATTGCTCAAAGTCAGAAGAAGGAAACCTATTTTTAAGAAGTTTTCTTTGTATTGCTTTCTTTAAAGTAAGAAGTTTCCAATCATTTACTAGTTTATTATCTAAACAAATCCATAAATATCCCAGGAAGAGCTTTGTGGACCTCTGCAAGTCTTTGAGTACAATTTTGTATGAGCACAATGGGAATTTTCAGTGATCGTACTGTTGAGAAAGGACTTGAAGAGAATTATGTGATTCGGTCCAAAAGGTATGTAGTCTAAAACAAAAGAAGATCCTGTCTAACCCTGATAAAAGAGTCATTATCTGTACTAAACGTTTTAGGATCAGCTAGAAAGCTCTTTAATTTTTAGAGACATGTTCAATGGTCCTATAAGACCAAAAATTTAACGTACTTAATGAAAATGAACATGTTAGTTACGTTTGAAACAAAGGTGCAAATTGTCATCTCAGTTGCTGCTGCTAACTACTAAACGATTGCTTAATTACCTAAACAGGAAAAAATCATGGCTGTGCGTTTTTAACAGTTTAGGCAAATACCTGTAATTGTAAATAAAAACAAACAAAAATAAAGTCCTTATTTGAGTGAAAGGTCTTAAAATGTTCAAAACATTCTCTACAGTTGAGTTGACAAACAGGACCATAATGGTTTTAGAGGATATTGTTTTCTATGTAGCAAGCTTGTGCAGCTTTTATGCTTGACCACATCCAGCGTGTCAAGGCTGTGCTTGTTTTCTGGTTTGGTGTGAAGGAATGAGATGCCGGGCAGGAGACGCATTGGCCTCACTAAAGGCACACTTGTCTGCTCCACTGCACAGCTGAGATATAACCTCTGAATTGAACTCTTGACAGGAACCAACGTTGACAGGGTGACCTCTGCTCTAAGATTTTGGAGTCAAAAAAGTGTGAAAGAAAACAAAAATGACGACTTAAGCGCTTCTCAATTTTTTTTGTCTAGCAGGGATTAGCATTTTAACTGGGAGCTGCTGATGTTACCCGTGATTCTCCACACTCGTAATCCTTAAAATGAAAGATCTCTTAAGCTTATTTTTTTTTTAGTCGGATAACCTTAAATACAGTCTATTAAAACAAATTGTCTTCAGGAGTAATCTGATTTGTAAATATAAACTTCTTTACATAACTGGTGTCCTAAAGAAGCCCATTTTAATATTGGTATGCTTTTCAAGCGTAGTGTTGTTTTAGTTAGTAAATTATGATTATAATAAAAAGTACCACAAGATTTCGTAATAAAAATGTCGTATCCAACTACGCAGGTAAGATGCAGGTAAGTCAATCTGACGACATCTCAACGTTTACCTTGACTAGCATAAATATGTTTTATGTTTTAAGTTGAGGATGTGTTTTTATTCTTTTTTTGTTTTTGTTTCACAGATCATGATTAGGAGTATATTTCTGTTTTTGGATCGCACGTATGTTTTACAAAATTCTATGCTGCCATCGATCTGGTGAGTGATGAAAGATCTAGCCGCTTTACCCGTTGCATGCGAGGCCTTTCTCTGCGTGAGTCGAGCGCTGAACGAGCTGCTGTGGTTTGCAGGGACATGGGCCTGGAGCTGTTCAGGTTCTATATCATCAGCGACCTGAAGGTCCAGAGTAAAACCATCGACGGGATCTTGCTGCTCATCGAGAGGGAGCGGAACGGAGAGGCGATCGACCGCAGTCTGCTGAGGAGTCTGCTGAGCATGCTGTCTGACCTTCAGGTAACAGTTTTACCTCGTATCTCAGTGCATGGCATGAAACGGGTTCTGCAGTTTTTCTGGTTTTAGTCTGCGTCGAGCTGTTCGGGTTCTTGCTGACAAACGGCCTTAATGGAGGCCATGTTCCCTTTGTCTGTGACAGATTTATCAAGACTCTTTCGAGCAGCGCTTTTTGGAGGAAACTAATCGACTGTATGCTGCAGAAGGACAGAGACTGATGCAGGAGAGAGAGGTGAGTTGTGGGACCTTATACTCTGGAGTATCACTCTTCTTTGTATTTTTAGAGAAAATGTGCAATGTTTCAGGCTGTTTATGAGATCCTAGTAAATATGGTTAAAATGCAAGGAATCCAGTCACAGACATGAGATTTTCAGTTTCATTACTAGGTTGTGATTAAAATATTTTGTAGATGGCAATTTTATTAAACTCACAACAAGAAACATTTTTTAGTTCTGGAAAAAAATGTATAACAATTTTTCACATCTATGCACAAATACAGTCATATTTCTTACAAATATTTCACTTCTTTGGTCCAATACATTTTCCAGTGTCTTTAGTAATATGCCTGGGATAGTTTAAATCTGAGAATCGTTTATTTTGAATATTCTGATCAAAACCACAGGTTTTAAGCCTACGATATCCAGCTCTGGTTTATCTGCTTTCCATCCTTCCTCCTGTGTCGTAAAATATTTGAGGTGATAGTTTTCCTCAGGGCCAAACTCCTTTACAGTTGCAGCGTATTAAGGGACTTACATAGGCCTATCAGCCCAACTCTGAACACTAAACCTTCAGGCATCCATTAAAAGGTGCCATAAAACAGATCATGATATTAAATGAGATTGACATTTTATCCCCTCCATAATTACTAGGTATGTAAACTACACCTCAGTAAGACCTTTCTGATGGTCTTGTACACACATTTTCTTTTCCTAGGGACTATAACCTCAGGTTTACGCTCACTTCTGGTGTGTTTATAAACTGTTGTGCAATTAAAAAGCAGTTTTGTAGTTTAGTGATTTTATATATATATATTTTTTTATATTATGTATAAATAAATATAGCTCCCTTTAAATGTAAATGTAATGGTCTGCTTACATCTTTTTTCTGAGTAAAATCTGCTGGCTATTTGGGGCTCTATTACTTTAAAATTAACAAGAAAAGGAAAGAAAAATATATTTTCATTTTGAGAATATTTTTTTTTTATGTCCTAAAATTTCACCATTAAAGCATAAATCGGCCTGTGCTGCCAAATTTTTTAACATTCTTGAATTGGAGTTGCAGGGTGCGAAACATAATTATGTGTGACACAAACATCACTTCTGACCCTCCCAGTGGAGTCGTTGACAGGCAGAGGCTTGTTCTGTCCCACCATCCCTAGTTTTGTAAAACTGTCACACAAAATAAGCAGAGTAGAGACTAAAGGCGGCATTAAGGTTCAAACACACTTAAAAGTATTGCTCATGAGGTACAGACAAGTGATTTTCCTCCTCTTTACTCATCATCCGCTACTTAACTAAAAAAGATAGCCTGTGATGTCTGCTGCCACTGCAGTTAGTGTCGGTATTAAAGGATCCATTCATAATAAAACCAAAGTCTCACAAAATAACTTATGATTGGAAATGATCGCACCTTTACAAATGTATTTGTGTAAATAATTTTAAAAATCAATAGAACAAACTTTGATGATAGAAGAGGAAAAAGGCTGCAGGTTACTTGAGAGAATCTTGGTAAATAAATTTTAAAAAGTGCCCTGAATGCGGAGTTAGCAGGTGTAAATGATTTCTGTCAGGTTTTAAATTTATGAAATTTTATCCTCAAGATTACAAACCACACTGACTCCACCTCACCAATGTTTTATTAAACTCCAAAAGTCCTAGAGTTTTACACATTTGTTTACTATTATTCTGCGTTTAAATCTTGAACCTTCATCCTACAAAAATTGTTTACACAGCATGAAAGTTGAAGGTTGAACTTTAAAGTAATAAATAAAACGGAGAGTCTTATACTTATCTAATGTGACAAATATGATGTAAAACAACTTTTTTAATGCGTTTTGGAAATCAGAAAGCAAACTATTACACTTTGAGTCATACATCCTAAAGGTAGTGATTATGGATACACAAAATATAAATATTTTTTGCATCCCTTGCAGTGATTGGCTATGAAGAATCAGGAAATGACTTGTTGAAGATACTGAAAGGGAAAAATGCGAATTCACTTTAGAAATATATAGATCTTTTTTAAACCACAAAGTCCTTCTTGAAACAGTCATCTTTCTGCTTTCTAATTTAAGTTGTATATCCTATTGTGCCTTTAAACATTGGTCTTTAAAACACTTTTTGGTTCAAAAGTTATTCCACAAAAATGAAGCGTTTGAATAAATATGTAATATTTATGTTATGCTTAAACAAATTCTTAATTTTTAAATCTTTTGATCAGAAATGGGATGATTTCTACGGTAAAAGAATGCTAAAAGCAAAATAAATATACAAACTGTGACAAAGTTTGATCTGAGATGTATTCACAAGCTTACTCTACAATGAAACTATGATGGGCTTCTGTCATTTAAAGAACATATAGCTTAAGTGAAAAGATTAATCCGCTTTTGGTTTTTAAAAGATAGTTCATGTAAGTAATTTTTAAAGGTCTTTCTGAAAGCATTTTACTTCTTCCTACGCTTGTTCAGTCATGCGGTTCTATGTAAACTAATGTATAGATTATGATATATTGATATAGTGTGTAAAGACTGAATAAGAAAATGCTACTGCTTCCACTTCCACTTATTTGCCAGATTGTATTTACTTGCCCTTTGGTTGTCTGATTGGTTAAAAAATATATATTAAGTCACTAGTAAAACCAGTAAGAAACGAGACTAACCATAGACTAAATGTTGTCTCACCAAGTGAAAGCATTAGGTTGTCTTTTTGAAATTAAGGTGGTTTCCCATCTGTTTAAATCCACGTTTGTTTGTTTTTTAAAGGAGTTGAAAGTTTTGCTCTCAGTTTGCAAATGGAGTTAAACCATGAGTGTTTTTTTTTTGTTTGTTTTATCCAAGAAATTAAGATGAAATAAGTTATTTATGAATTTGGCCTGATTAATGACCAGCTTTTAAATTTAAATCTCTTTATATTCCTGAATAAAAAACTAAAAATTATGGTGCTATTACCTAAAACCATTTTTGCTCACAGTTATGTTCAGGCAAAAAGATGAGGGCAACAAATATGGTCTGATTTATTATTTTTATTTATTTATTTCTGACTTTTAAAATTATCTAATATTACTTGTTTTGTTGTCTTTTAAATTATGTTTTAGCATAACTTTGTTTTTTAGAGCTTAAAATTAATTTAATTTCAGAACATTTTATAAAAAAACGCTTTGTTTATTTATTTAATCCCCAGGTGCCAGAATATCTCCATCATGTCAACAAACGCCTGGAAGAAGAAGCAGACAGAGTAATCACATATCTAGACCAGAGCACACAGTGAGTGGGGTTTCCTGCTTTTGGTTTGTAACTCAAAGCTATGTTCAGCTGTGACAATAAGCTTTCATTTATTATCCAGAAAACGGCTCATCGCTACTGTGGAGAAGCAACTTCTGGGTGAACATCTCACTGCGATTCTTCAGAAAGGTCATGCAGAGTTCTTCACGTAATCATAAAGCCGTCCATGACGTTTGCTGCCTTGCAAAAGTGCTTGAATGTTATTAAGGTTTCCATAATTCACCCCATTTAAACCAGAAACTTGAATGACTTTTATGCGATACACAAATTCACACTAGTTAATATTTCAGTTTGAATTAATAAAAAATCTGAAAAGTACAGGGTGTGTTTGTATTGATACCAGATGATTCAACCAATTTTGATCTGACTGGCTAACAGGGAGGCTAATAATTAGCAAGGCAACTTGGAGATTTAAGAAGGTAAATCTGTCAACAAGGCAACTATTAGAAACAGCCTTCCAGGTTTTGTGGGACTCTTTTTGGCAATTTGACAAAAGACCTGTAGCAAACATCTGGGAGATGGTGCTGTTGTCATATGAGAACACAATTAAACATATAAACTGCATGGAAAACTGTGCTCAGTGTTGAATGAATGAAAATGTACATTCACCCTGAACATCTCCCCACCATGAAGGCTTAAGGTTAAAGACAGGGGAGATGAACTGGATAAATCAAAGAAAGCCTGTTGGAGGCTCAAAAGTCTTTAAACCCGGGCAAATGTTCAACATGAAGCAAAGCATCATCCCTGATCACAAAGCCAGAGCTACAATAAAAGCAAATTAATGTGCTTAGAATTTATGGCAAGACTGACAACTAATGCTCTCCACTCAGTCTCGGGAAACTCGAGCTATTTAGAATAAAAAAACAATGACTTTAGTCCGTTATGTGCAAAATCGATAGTCACATGGCTAAAAATACCTAAAGCAGTAAGCTTAGTGAAATGTGACTTTGCAATATATTTATTCAGAAAGCTGAATCCAAATGCACTGTACAGATTGTATTTATATACCATGTCAAACTTTCTCCCACTTTAGTTAAGCATTAATGTTTTTGGGCTATCGCCTAAAATCACATTAAAGTACATTAAAGGGGGTTCATGTATTGTGAGGAAACGTAAACAAAACACATTGAGGAAACGTAAACAAAACACATTTTGTGAGGCTTCGTTTTTAACCAGATATGTTGGAGTGTGAAGCTGACTGTGTGTTGTTGGAAACTTGCAGGACTGACCCACCTGTTGGATGAGAACAGGATTCAGGATCTGTCTCTCCTCTATCACCTCTTCAGCCGAGTTCGAGGCGGTGTCCAGGTTCTGCTGCAGCACTGGATAGAATATATTAAGGTATGACGAGATTTAATAAAATGCCATGAAGGTGCTGAGCATTGACATTAGTTTTGTTTTTTGGTAACTTGGTGACCTTTTCCTGTTTCTCTGCCATTAACCCACATGCAGGCGTTCGGAAGCACAATCGTAATAAACCCTGAAAAAGACAAAACGATGGTGCAAGAGCTGCTGGACTTCAAAGATAAGGTGGATCACGTCATCGATGTGTGCTTCTTGAAGAACGAGAAGTTTGTTAACGCCATGAAGGAGGCGTTCGAAACATTCATCAACAAGCGGCCGAATAAGCCTGCAGAGCTCATCGGTTAGTAACTCTGCTTTTCCTCTGTCGCCTTACCCAAATTATAAGAGTTCATGTTTTGTATTTGTTTACGTTTTCCAGCTAAGCATGTCGATTCAAAGCTGAGGGCCGGAAACAAAGAGGCAACAGATGAAGAACTGGAGAAGATGCTTGATAAAATCATGATCATCTTTAGGTTTATATATGGTAAATTAATATTCTCATAAAAAAATCTTATAGGAGAGTAGGACATGTAATGATGCTTTCTGCTTATAGGAAAAGACGTATTTGAGGCTTTTTACAAAAAGGATCTTGCCAAGAGGTTGCTGGTTGGGAAAAGTGCTTCAGTGGATGCTGAAAAATCAATGTTGTCAAAGCTGAAACATGGTGAGTTCAATCATTATTTTTGCAATAAATAGAAAAACACCAATATCTTAACATAGAATGATTAATGCACACTAATTTCTGACCCTTTTCTCTGTTCGTATCCTAGAATGTGGAGCAGCGTTCACCAGCAAACTAGAGGGAATGTTCAAGGACATGGAGCTTTCTAAAGACATAATGGTTCAGTTCAAACAGGTACAGTAGCTGTGCATTAAACAAAAACCTAATGTCCTGTTTGTTTCCAGGTTTGTGTGCGGCACTAAATAACCAGCGAACCTTTGTTTCTTATCTAATAACTGCTGAATTAATCAGTGCAGTCACTGTTTAATCACCATGAGGTAAACACTAAGAACTTAACAGCAAAAAAGAAAACAAGGAGTCAAACAAAATGAGCTAAGTGATACAAACACTACAGAAAAGTAAAAGAGACGATTGTAACTTTGGTTTAATGGTCCGTGGTAATGTACAGTATTTAAATATGATCATTAAATACTGGAAGGTAGACATAAAATACTAAAATCCAGCTCAAAGCCAAACAGGAGTTTGCTTTTCAATCATCAGTTGCCTCATATCATGCCTTAACGTCGGTTTTTGTCCTGGCTTTTGATTTCAATAGATCTGGGTATTCTGGGTTAACCTTTAAATCTCTAATACATTTAATCAGCCTTTGATTGAAAGAGTGATAAACATCTTAAAAGTCATTAAAGAAAAATTATATTGAGTTTTTAAACCAACATGGAGCCAATTTATAGACCCCAAGGCTGGATGGATGCAGACCTGCTGAATAAAACCAATCATAAAATAGTTGAACTAAAAATAAGTCATCTCATAATTTATAATCTACTTCTTCTTTGCAATTCTGGATAAAAGGGTCTGATGTGTCACGTATGCACGTGCAGAGTGAGAACATGATTCATGAGCTGTGAATTTCTGAATCCTGCAACTGGACTCCACTACAGCAAATATTGTGTAGATTATGCTCGGCTTTAGAAGGTAACCCAATTTGGTCAGTAAACAAACTGCTTGATTTACAACTGGTCATTATTGGATTGATGGATGGATGTTTGTTTTTTATTAAAGATAATATAAGGAGAGTGATACAGAAAAAACTCAGCACCAGCTTTACTTTAATAATTATCTTGTTTCTTCTCTTTCTCACACTCAACCCTTGTTTTTTTCCACCTTACAACTGTGTTATAAACCAGCCCTTATTCACCCTCTAAATTCAGTTTGAGTTGTCCTGATTTCAGCTTGCGCACAGACAGAAATGCGTTGAGCTGATTTTGTGCAGCACTATAAGACTATAACAATATTTCTGTTCCTCCGCAGTACATGCAGTGCCAAAACATTCCTGGCAACATCGAGCTGACCGTCAACATCCTCACTATGGGTTACTGGCCAACCTATGTCCCCATGGAGGTCCACCTGCCTCCTGAGGTTAGCGCTGAGCAAATATTCAAATTCCTGGAACAAGGTTTTTTATTTTATTTTTATAACGCCTGATGCTATAAATAAACCGCTGTTATCTTTGTCCAGATGGTGCGCCTGCAGGAGATCTTCAAGACTTTTTACTTGGGCAAACACAGCGGCAGAAAGCTGCAGTGGCAATCAACATTAGGTCACTGTGTCTTAAAAGCAGAATTCAAAGAGGTTAGTAGCTCCTTTCCTAGAAGGATCTGCTCATTTCTGGCTTGATATTTTGATACTAACTTTGCTCTGCGATTGTTTTTCCTCATAAAAAGGGGAAGAAGGAGCTTCAGGTGTCGCTTTTTCAAACACTGGTGCTGCTGATGTTTAACGAGGGAGAGGAATTCACTCTTGAAGAAATCAAAATCGCTACAGGAATAGGTTTGTAACCACATCAACGTTTCGTTTGCCGCCGGTTGTCTTTATGCTGGACGGCGTGTCTGAAAAGCGTCTCTTTCCGTTGTTCTGCAGAGGACGGCGAACTGCGTCGGACGTTGCAGTCGCTAGCATGTGGAAAAGCGCGAGTACTTACCAAAATCCCGAAAAGCAAAGACGTGGAGGACAGGGACAAGTTTTCCTGCAACGATGACTTCAAACACAAGCTTTTCAGGATCAAAATAAACCAGATTCAGATGAAAGAGACGGTATGAATTATATTTCAAACACTAGATTCAAAAAGACATGAGGTCAAACGTTTTAACAAATAAATGCTTTCAGGTGGAGGAACAAGCCAGCACCACGGAAAGGGTCTTCCAAGATCGTCAGTACCAGATTGATGCTGCAATCGTGCGGATAATGAAGATGAGGAAGACTCTGAGCCATAATCTTTTGATGTCTGAGGTTTACAACCAGCTGAAATTTCCCGTCAAGGTAATTAGCTCTACCCTAGTTCGTTTTTCTATCTCGCCTGTCTTTTGTTGGTTGTTTGTTGCTAATCCAGTGAACAATGGATAAACAACGAACTAGAAACATAGAAAAGAGGGTTGAGACAGAAACAGCTCCAAAGATATATTTGGAAAACTTGATTTATAGAATATATACAAGTAACCACGGGGAACAATAATACAGTTGAATTTGGTTCATTTGTATAGCGACAATTCAAAACACATTAACTTTATGCATTTACAAAAAATTCATCCATTCATTCAAATCGACACTAGTTAACAAACTGCATCAATTCTGCCTTATTTACATTTTTTAAAGTTTTCTATCAAAGGAAACCCAGAGGATTGCATGAAGTCGCTAAATTTGCGTGCTCATATTGAGCATTCATGTAGCGACTCCCCTTTAACAGGAAGAAGCTGTCTCAACGCAACGACTAGGGTTTAAGAAGCCAAACCAAATACATAGAATAGAAACCAGAAGCACTGAATCAGGGGTACTTTCTATGTTAGCAAAAAGTAACAGCTTAATCTCAGTACTGGAGCTTCTTCTGGCTTAATTTAGGACCGAAACAGATTTCCAAAGATCTGCTCTGAGCTGGTTCTGAAGGCTACAAGATGCTTTGTTTAGCCAAACAGAACGCCAGACCAGGTATAAATTCTATAAAGAGCAAAAACAGCGAGAACAGAATTTTTAGAGAGGAAATGACAGAAAATGAGGACGAACTGGAGAGGAGAAAGAGGAATGTCGCAAAAGAAGGACAGGTGGTCAGTAATAAGCAGCATAACTATAGAGCTGTATCATAACCTAAAGCTGCTCGTTGAACTTCTTATTTTAACCCATTTTAAACTGATGTGTGTTGAAAGGGTCTTTTGAACCGCATGTTTCTCTGGTAAAACTTATAGCTTAACACAGTAAAATACATGATTATATATGTCTGTTATGTTTTACCATTGGTGTCTGTTTCCTCTTTCCTTGCAGCCTGCTGACCTCAAGAAGAGGATAGAGTCTCTTATTGACCGGGACTATATGGAGCGTGACAAGGAAAACTCCAACCAGTACAACTACGTGGCCTAGATTGAGGAAGAGGAAGGCAGCCGTTAGAGTAAAAGGTGTCCTGAGTAATCGGTCCTTAAATCTTTTGCTACCATGGATGTTGACCATTATCATCTTCAACCCAACGGCCGACAAGTGAATGGCTAACGCTCCGCAGGGTTTTCATCAAGGGGTCATGTGACCCTGTGGACTGCATGCCCGTCTAAAAGAAAGAAAAAAAAACGAGAATCTCCATATTTTCTCAGTGCCTCTGAGAGAGTTGGGACAAAGAAGACACAGTTCTGTTTTCTCTTTTTTAATGGAGAGGAAAAATATTTATTTTCTGACCTAGACCCTTTGTCCATAGATTAAAAAAATACGCTCTTTGTTATTAAACCATATTTTTCCTTTTCTTTTCCATTCATTTCCCCCCAAGCTAACGCTGACGCGCCTATCAGTGCTCTAAATGTATCACATGTTGGAGAAGAAAAAAAAAGAGAAAACGATCCAAAAATATTAAACTGATCATTGTTTCTTCAGCTGTTGTGAAATGTTGGGCTAACAATCAGAGATGCCTTTTTTGTTGGTTTTGGAAATATCTGCGTATTGTGGGATCTGCAGGTATGTTTTAGCAGCCATATGACCAGATAAGAGCATTGAGCGAACGAAGAACCAGGTGTTTAAAAGTGGAGTTTGTGCCAAAATGGAGCACTTCTTTCTGTTTAAAGGTGTGTTTAAGCTGCTAAACCAGTTAATTTGTTCAAGTATATGGGTACAATATTCTTGGTTGCCTTTTATTTTCTTCATACATTTTTATACAAGGACCACATGTGATCTTTTTGGTGACCCATCTGTCAGTTTACTGCTCAATAGTTTTTTTATTATTATTATTATAAACCTTTAGGTGTATTAAAAGCACAATGCTATATATAAAAAAATCCATTGTCAATACTACACAGGAAGCTTTCGTTTATCTCCGAGACCTTACTTGAAAAGGTTTGGAGGCTACACTAAAACACGAGGAAAACTGATTTGATTAGACATAACTCATTTGTATCAGTCGTTTAGATTTATTGCTTAACATAATAAATAATTGTTTCTGTCAGATTTTTATAAGGGTGACAATCTGTGGGATGTTGGTTTTTTTTTTTTTTTGTCTAATGTGTTAGGCTTGCTGCACATCCTAAACACTTTCGGAAAACAAAAAAACATGCAGCATGATTCGCGGTTTTGAGCTTTTATGTACGATGCCAGTACAAGATGCAACCTGCCTTTTGATATATGCTAGAGAATGCAAAGAATATCCACATAATGGTGGATTTGGTCAAAACTAGAATTTTGGGAGTCTTGTAGCTCAGCTGTATTTCAAAGTAGAAACATAAATGTTCTTATGTTTGAGTTTAGATTTCATTGAAATGCTTCCTACTTTTCCCTGCAACAAGTTTCATTATTTTAAACATTACTTTTGAATATTTTAGGTGCTCTAGATGCCTTGTAGTTTTCCTCAACATGTAATAATATGCATCAAAATACACATCTGGCTTTGTATGAGCTGTAAGACTCGGGACGTATTCTTATATAGCAGCCATACTGGAAAAAAACAAACCAGATTATCTACCTAAATCGAACAGTCTCTTCAACCCCAGGGTGATCCAGGCCGGTCCATTAAATAAAAATGTTTTTCTTCGATCTAGCACTAAAGGAAAGAGTTTACAAAAAGACGATGTAAAGGATTATGCATTCTCTCCACTAACATGACAACAAAAAAAGAAAAATCCAGCTTTTACGATTGTGTTTCTGCTAGTCTTCAGGGACCTCCATATAATTCAGACCTAAAGGGAAGATTCGGTTGTGATTTTTAACTTGCAGTTTATTGAATAATATACTTTAACGTACAAATGTAAAATGTAATTCTAAGGTTATTACATTTTTCCTTTGCCAAAGCCAGTGATCCTGCGAGATACCCCTCCAACCGAAAAAGAGGAATTGTTAAGAAGATCAATGATTCACAAACTTTTTTCGTATACATTCATTGTTTATGTCTGCCTCGACCATCCTGCGGTCATCAGTGGATAGGCAGGATTCACCCTGGAAAGGTCTCCAGTTAATTTACCGGGTTAACATTTGCGGTGCATATGAAACTGTTTATTCTCCATGTTTAGTTCTGGTTCTACAGAGTTGACTGTAACCAGAAGGTCTTTAAGGTCTATACAATTGCAACAGGTCTTTAATGTAGGTTGGGGCTGAGCAATTCAGCAGTGTATAAACAAGCAGAAGTATTTTTAATGTCTGGAGAAGCCATGATCTTCGTGTATTGCAACCAAACACCCCACTGGGCAGCCTGATGTCATTTTGATAAAAAAAATTTGCAAAAATAATCTGCATTTAAAATGAGAGATTCTAGTCTAGCCTTTCAAAATAAAGCTTTTCAAATTTTAGATTAAATTAGATTAAATTTTTTTTTTTGCTCATTCCCATGCATTTGGACAGGACCGACGTAAAAAAACACTTTAAAAACCCCGGTGTGGTTTAATATTTAGAGCCTCGGCGTGTATTTGGCCCTGATTATCAGAGCGAAACTGAGCCAGGCTTCCGTCCTCTCCTCCCCCCGGCTCTGACACCTCGCTCCGTCATATGACTTCTATTTCCAGGCAGTCATCGCGTTGCTCTCTCACTCGCCACTGTTTTTATTTTCCATCCAGTGACTTGAGATCCAAAATCACGACGATCATGTTTCGACTTGCTGCGTTTCTTTTCCTCTTCTCTTTCGGAATTGGTAAATATATTCGCATGAGTTTTTTGTTTTTTTTGTTCTTTTCTATTAGAGTTGTAGAAAATAAAATAAAGTTGGGATCTATTTGTCAGAAGTGACGTTAAAGTTCTGGCCTTCATCGGTTACAATTAAATATTTGTGCTAAATGTCGTTTTTTTTATCAGGTTTTATATTGTAGTTTTGTAAACATCATTGGTTAAATGCGAATTTGCTGTGTAGGTCTTTGAAAGTGGTTGATTAGACGCAGCGTTAGCTTCAATGCTAATTCCTACCTACGTCAACGCCAAACTCTTAAAAATCATGCAGCTTTGAACATATTTATCTGAACCACTCGCATCGCCTTCGTATGAAATTATTGTCATGCTTTAAGTCATTTAAATCTTCCTAAAAAACGTGATTAATTCACGAGCTAATATTTACAATAACTGCCGTCGGCTAACTTAGCCGTTAGCTGGCTAACTTAGCCGTTAGCTGGCTAACTTAGCCGTTAGCTGGCTAACTTAGCCGTTAGCTGGCTTTACTTAGCCGTTAGCTGGCTAACTTAGCCGTTAGCTGGCTTTACTTAGCCGTTAGCTGGCTAACTTAGCCGTTAGCTGGCTAACTTAGCCGTTAGCTGGCTTTACTTAGCCGTTAGCTGGCTTTACTTAGCCGTTAGCTGGCTTTACTTAGCCGTTAGCTGGCTTTACTTAGCCGTTAGCTGGCTTTACTTAGCCGTTAGCTGGCTTTACTTAGCCGTTAGCTGGCTTTACTTAGCCGTTAGCTGGCCAACTTAGCCGTTAGCTGGCTTACTGGTTAGGTAACGCTTCTTCTGGGAACTCAGGTTACAGGCTGATTCGTGAACCTTCTCGTCTTATCTGTCAAACAGGTAAAAAAACTTAAAGGACACGTTTCTTTTTTTTTTTTTTTTCCCGACGAATTTTGCAACATGAAACCCATCACCGGGCTAGCATTAAGATCTTTTAGCAGCAAGCTAAGATTTCTGTTGTGAAGCTAACCTTTACTTTTATTTTTGTGATGTTTTTTTTAATTATTTTTAGCAACATTTTACGTCAAAACGATTCCACAAACCTTTTAAAATGTTATTAAGAGCACATGTTCAGGTTTAAAATAAAATAAAGATGCAAAATATTTGTAATGTTTTCTTTATAATCTGTTCATCCCTCAGTGTTTTTTTAAACCTGAAACTAAAAATGTAAAATTCAGGGCAAATTACTCTATTAACTGAAATGTTTTGGCTAAAGCGACAGTAGCTTGTTTTTGCTCCTGTAGATTTGTTTGTGGTGTTTTTTTCCCCATTTCTTTCTCAGCCTTAAAAGTTTTTCATTCTTGCCCAGGCATGGGCTGAATTGAGGTGCTAGTGTAGTTTCTGTTTGTACGGAATGGGATTTCTTTCTAAAAAGTTAATGAGTAATTGCCCGTCTTTCAGCCGGCTGATAACTTGTGTGCAGCAACATGTGGGGTAGACAAATTGTTTGCTAGTCTGGAGTTGCAGAGGGCTGCATAAGAGGATTAGTAGGTGGAAACTATTAGTGGTTTTAAAAGTAGAACTTTGTAAAACTTTGATTTTAAGTAATAATAGTTCACACTTTCTCCACGGACAGGTTTGATAGATGTTTTATAATTTCTTACGGGAATATCAGGACTGCTACGGATTATAGCAAAAAACCACACAAAAAAACAACTAAAAATAATAAAGCTAGTCGGTTGGAAATCATATCTCATAAAGCGACAACTAATTAAAGTGTTATACTTATTCTACAGAGCGCAGCAATAATGGCCAGCCTTCTCGATGATCTATCTATAGCTGTTTGTTCAGGAAATTGTAGCGTCACATGATTCACAAGTTTAGAGTCAAAGCAGCCACAGCATGACTTGAAGCCGTTATTGATAAGACACGAGGTGAGATTCATGACCAGAGCACAATAAACCAGTTAAATCTATGTATTAGCTCACCTTAGAAATTTGTTGACAACTGTAAATTACAACTTGGGATAATAAAAATTTATCTCTTGACAGAAAGGTGCCCTGATTATTTAAACTGCTGTTGCAGCCGCTTATAAAAGTCCCAGATCTTCTCTCATGTGACTTCTTGTTTTGGCTTCGACTTTTGTCCTGTCTCCACCTGACCTGCACAGTAAATATATATAATTAAAAAAAAGCAGGTTATAAACACCTGGATGAGTTTGAATGTTTTCTGGGGTTTTATACAGAAAACATTTTATACATGAAATGTTCACTTGAGGTTGAGTTGATTACAAAGCATAACGGTGAAACTTTATCAGTTATCTAAATGGACCTTGTCCTTTCTCCTAACCCATATGCAGGTATTTAGAGTGCAGTATCAATGGACTTTCCGCAGCTGCTGCACAGATTATTTTTTAAACCAGTTAAAGTGTTATTGGAAGGACTTTGGAGTTCATATTGGAGGATTTTTCAATCCTGATGTTTTTTTTTTTTTTTTTTACCAGTTGAACCAAAATAGGCAAACGTTTATATTGATATATAATGACAGGAAAACTACAAACAAATAACTGTATTTGCACCTTTTGGAGGTCCACACTCATTTACTGTTAACCCCAAAGGTAAATTACTCATGATTGTGAACCCAACCTCTTAACCTTGGTTATCACTGTTGGCTTTTACAGCAACAGGCAAAATCTGCTGACAACAGTTTTGTGTCTGTCGTCTACTGAGCTGAAAATGCGTGTTTTTTTTCCTGCCCAACCTCAGATGATCACAGCTCATACACTAAAGGAGAAGTTGGACAATAAAATTTGCCACCTTTTTTGTAATACGTCCTTTAGGAGTATTAATTTTTATCAGAGCGTATTTTTATTTATACAAATTTTCCCATGTCAGAAACTTTAGTATTTCATAAAAAAAAATCTGCTCAAAAACAACACTTTGTGAGACTGAAAATAGGCTTTTTTTTTTAGGTTAAGTAAATTTTAAAAGTTTCTGTACTCCGCATACTATTACATCCTTTTCTGTGACTAAATTGAAGAGTGCATGGGATTTTTACCAGCCGTCTTTAAGCTCCTTGATTCCAGTCCACACTTGCTCTCAAGGCAGATTGTGCCAAAGTTAAAATCTGAAGAATGATACAAATCTTAAAAAAAGCAGAGTTGTCTCACAAAACGTGGTCTTTAATACCCATAAACGGACAGATTTTTGTAACCACCAGGTCCCTCCCTAGATCTGGTGACAAACTGAGTAAGTGTGGAAGAAAGGCTTTAGTCAGAAAGGTCGGTCACTAAAGCAGAGCTTTATTTTTCCCTGGAGACAGAATCATCCAGTTGTAAATTTATAGTACTTTGGTCAGACAGAAATCAGTTAAAAGTGGATAAAAGCACACACACAAAACAAAAAGAAAGTACATTAAAGAATATCATATCAGGAAAAAACAGAAAACTAATTGAACTGTTTCGGTTTCAGCTCCAAACATGATGTTTTTTGTGTTAGAAACTAAAGAAAATGGGGCCGTAGATGCTGGGCTGATGGTAGCCAAAAAAATGCTTTTGCACAATAACCATGTGAAGCCGTGGCTGTATGAGCAGTCGGTGAATGTCAGAAAGAGTGACCCTAGGAAAGTTACCAACCTGACTGAGCTTGAAAAGACCTACCAAGAAGAATGGGGGAAAATATCCCAAAACAGGTCTGCCAAGTCTTTAGAGACATTTCCAGGAAGACTAGAGGGTGTGATTGATGCAGAAGATGTTTAAATTTTTTTTTAACCTGTGGTTGTGAATATTTCTGACACACTGACTAATTAAATGGCTCTTTTGGTAGAGAATACAATATATATTAGTCTTTTAATTTTGGGGCTATGGTGACCTTTTGAGGAGGGGAAAAAAGTTAACCTTATTTTGTGGGTGTTTTTATACCACAATAACACATTTATCCTTTTCAGTTTCCCATCTGTCCCATGGCATCGAGGTGAAAGTCCTAAATGACGGGAAGTTGTGTCTTTATGCCAACCTGACCCTCAGCATCTCAGTCTCCTACGAAGTAGCTGGAAATAAGGTGGGTGTCTGACCATAATAGGCTCTTTTACTACGCCAGAATCCTGTTTTGCTGCCATCTTTTGCATTGGTTTTATGTCAGAGCTGCTTATATCAGGCAACATGAACCACGTGTTCGTGGCATCACTGTTAAGGAAGTGAGTGTTCTCACAAAGAAGGAGAAATGAGAGGTCATGAAAAAAGCAGGAAGATACTCTTGCTGTTCAGCATTTCATTTGGCGCCTTTTCCTGATGTACATCCTCCAATTGTTTTTAGATCATTTCATTTGCTAAATTTGAAAGAAAGCATTGGAAATCACACACAGTAAATGAACTAAAGAATTATTTTATTCTTGATGGCAGAAGCATTATGGTAAAGATTTAATTTAATACTTTATTATAATTAAATGGATAACAACGAATTGTTGGAATTCTGTTAAGTACGTTAAAATATCCAAACATGAATAAATATCTTTCCTCTTGAAAAAGCCCTGATGATAAATGTTCTATTGACAATTCAAATTGTAGTTTGTATTTTCTTTTTTTTTTCTTTTCTTCTTCTTGGCAGTGAATCCTATACAGGATGAATGTCTGTTTTATTTGCCATTAAATGGTGCCACATTTCTAACTTAAGCACCCATGAAAACTTCTCCAAATTCTTACTGCCGATGCCATCAAACAACCATGTGTGACCATGCTGACGACCAGCAGTTTATTTGATAAATACGTTGTTAGATAGCCAATATATTTTTGTGGACTGCCTTCATCCAACCTGTTAAAGAAAACAAATGGGTCCACAGCAAAATAAGCTTATTTGCATTAGAGACGAGGATTTTGGTAGATTTTCCTTCTGAATCTATGTACTGATTACAATCAGTATATAGATAACGTTGGTACTGATGTATATATTTACAATAAATTCTAATATTTATCACCAAGGGGCATCGTGACAAAAAAAAGTTTAAATATCCACCACACACAAATGTCGTTACTTTCTTTGGCAAGGCTATTTAATATTATCTCTTATGCTGAGAGATTTAAAAAATCAATCAAAAAAAAAAGATTAAAACATAACCAATTTATAACAATGTAGTCATCTAATAAGGATTTAGTGAAGTGTTAAACTCAAATGTAAGTTCAAAAGGTAAATATTTAAATCTATGAGAGTAGGCTTTAGATAATGAAGGTTATAGTGATGGTGGCTTGGAGACCTAAAAAAATAACACCTCACACAGGGATTAAAAAAAACGTTGGATCTTTTTGTCTATCTGTAAATTACTTAGACCAAAGCTGCACTCCCTTTTGTATGAATCATGACATCAGGATGCGTTCTTATTCAAGAGCTTGTGTAAAACATACAGAAAGTGAATGGAAGCAGCTGAAAGTCGCTACTTTTCCTACACAGAAGCTAGGGATGCACCCTTATAAAAAAACGGAGGCTGATATCACTATTCGTTTTTATAAATGCATTATAATAGCGTAAACATCCTTGTCCATTCGGTGTGGGTAGACATTCCTTCCATGTGTCTACCTCCTACAATCCTGTTCATTTGTAAATGCTCAAACAAATGGTACATGGTCAACCCCCTCAAGAAATTCATACCCAAACAGCAACAAGATGGAAATAAAGATCTGGTGTCACCATCAGTTAAGTTTCACTTGTATGAAAGATAAATAAAAAAAAATTTTTTTAAAGAGTATACCAATGTTAATGTAGGTGTAATGCACAACCCTAAAAAAAATCATTGATAGTCTAACTGTATTATATTAGTATAAATGCCATTTGGCTTAGAGGTTGAGGAGAAAAAACATAACAGTAGACTAATTTATTTACAGTAAATATGAAAGTCTGTGGCTTGAATAGTCCGACTTTTGCAGGGTTTCTCCTGGTCACATTTAGGATGTTTCATTACAAACATTTTTTAGATTCAACTTGAATCGCATATTTTGTCTTTCCTAGGTTTTCACCGCTTAATTATTTAATAACCAGAAAAAAATCCCACAACAGTTTATCTCCCTGCAGGAAGTTTGGCTCATGTGGGTTAGAGAAATCAGATCAGAGAGACTGATCTGACTAAGACCAATAAACTGGTGGCTGTTAATCACCAGCAGAAATTCATAAACCAAACAGACGGGTGTGGAGGGAACAATTAGGTCGTCATTCTGAAAAACATGTAGATGAATATGTTTACAGAAAAGCCTGAATGAACCAAAAGATTTCACAGAAAGCTTAAACATCAAGGCTAAATCAGGATTTAATTATTTAGACACATTGAAACCTTATCTGTAGTCATTAAGGGTTTTACAGAATAAAAAAATAAAAATATTGAAATATTGAAAAATTACAATACTGTTGAATCAGGATTCTTCACGTAAAGAAGGAAATCAGCAGTATTTTTTTAATTTTGTTATAGCTTCTCTCACCATGAATCACCTCAATGTCTCAGACAGATTAAAGGAAACACTTAGTTGTATGAGGATGTGGAAGTAATGACTGTCTGCCCTCTTTCAGAGTAAAACCGTCCTGCTCCAGCTTCCTGAATCCACCTTGTCAAATGCTAGTGAATGTGACGCCACAAACTCGATTCTGAAGCTTGACTTTAGAGAGGGACACTCCTGGAGCATGAGTTTCACCACCAACGACAAAATGTACAAGGCAGAGAATATAAACTTCACCTACAATCTCAACGACTCAGCAGTCTTTCCAGACTCTGTGGCCAATGGTGATGTTTATTTTCCCCTCAGAGTTCAAATAATAATCATTTTATAAACCTTTTCCAATGAGTGACTTCATTTCTTCATAAATATAAATTTTTTTTGCTTGTAGAAACTGTTACTGTGACGGCTAAGCCTGACATCACAAACGTCGGCGTGGACACGTGCTACTCTTGCAAAAGTGAAGATATGTTCCCGGCATCGGCGCAGGTCAACATGACGCTGTCCAACGTGCTCATACAGGCCTTCGTCGTTAATGGAAACAGAAGCGAGAACCGTAAGTGCGAACGCTGCTCTCCTCCAGGCTCAGATCTCTGCCTCTCGTTCGTGTCAAGTTCTGATGCATCATCTTCCGTATTTCCAGTGACGACCTGTGCCGCGGATCAACCTGTAACCCCCACTCCCACTCCTCACGTCACCAATTCAACCACAGCGGCACCAACCACAAACGTGACCACCACCGCGCTTCCTCCAACCACCCCCACCACACCGCTGCCCACTCTCCCCACTCCCACTGTTGGGAATTACTCCATCAAGAGCGATGTCAACAGCACGGCCTGCCTGTTGGCCAACTTCGGCCTCCGCATTGGTTTCGAACAGAACAAGGTACATTCATCGGCCCAGAAAGACTAATGTAGATCAGCTTTGATAGCTCACTGGTTTCTGTCTTGTGTTAGGAATATCAGGAGGTGAACTTTGACCCTCCAGCTGAAGCGTCAGGAACGTGTGGAGTCGACCACAGCGAGCTCGTGTTGGAGACTAAGGACATCAGTGTTTCTCTCACATTCACCAATGTAAGTTTCTAGTTCTAGTATTTCAATGTTTGTAAATTTAATTTAAAGTGAGAATTTTAATTTTTTCTAAAACCCGAATATACTTAAAGGGGGAAAGATGTGTTAGGTGCCCAGGCAAAATTAAGCTGAACACTATTATCTTTAATCAGTAGTCACCGCAAACTGATTCGTATTAAATTGAACTTTGTTAGTTTGTTTTGTTAAACCACAAACAAGTCAGGTTGGGCATCATTACTTTAAAGCATTTATTAGCTTTGTGGGGGGGGGGGGGGGTAAAAAATAATCTGATTCCTCAGTATTTGACCTGATTTACCTCATCACTGTTCGATCGATGCAACTCAAATGGAAGCTTTTGACCTTTTTAGGCCACCCTCAAACTGTTTCTGTGGTTTTAACAAAAAATGTTTTTACAAAATTAAGAGTTTACAGTAAGTTGGTCCAAAAAACTGTTTGTGTTCCTCATGGATGCAAATTATTTGGTTTGTAGTTTGACAGCTTGATTTGGTGGAAAATTGAAAAAAAAAGACATTTATTTTGTTCGATGCTAAATTTTCCTTGTCTGTATTTTATAACACCATTATTTGAATTTGTTAGCATTTATCTTTAGCAAGTTATCGTTAGTTACTTGGAGGAAACGTTTAGGCATTCAGCTTTTCTACGTAGTCTAAGCACATCTGTGAAATGTTCAGCTTGATGCTTTATGCAGTCTAAAGAAGATGCATAACTGAATATCATCTGATGTCAAAAGGTTGAAATACACACTTTTATCATCGCTTTATCCGTCACCAGAGATGCCGATTTAAAAAAAAAAATTTTTATCAGGTTTGTTTTTGCAGCAGAGGTGGGAAAAATAGTCAATGAACTCTGAATGAAAGGGGAAGTAGGAAAACATGAAGTATATATGATCGTTATAACTTCTCGGCTGTAAAAACAAAAAGAGGTAAAGTTTATTGAATGTTAACAAACTGACTCAGACATTTTCTGATCTGGTGTTTTGTTTTTGACAGGATACAAAGAAATTCCGCCTCCACGCAGTGAACGTCACCATCAACACGAGCTCCGGTAATCATTCATGCCCATCTTTACCAGCCTCGAGGCGTGACGCCGGTGCTGAGCCGTCTCTGTCTCGTTCCCCTAGGTCTCTTCGTTCAGAGCAGCACCAACCTGAGTCTGTGGGAGGCGACCGTCGGCAGCTCCTACATGTGCAACAAGGAGCAGAACTTCAACATCACCGGTCTGCTCTCGCTCTACACCTTCAGCCTGCACGTGCAGCCGTTTGGCGTGAATGGCGGCCTTTATAGTACAGGTCTGTGATTATTTCATCTGTTTTTTTTCATCTTTCTTTTGCAAAACACTGAATTTAACATAATACTGAAGAATATATATCACTAAGATACGTTATGTTTAAACTAATAAAATATGTATTTTATTGGGATTTTGTGACATAGGCCAACAAAAATCCACGTTCAAATTTAATTCATTGGGCCTCATTGCGCCTTTTATGCAACTATTACTGCATGTTTTTGCTGGGTGGTACGTCTTTACTGGCGTTTTACCTCTATAGACTGCAGTTTTTGCAGTTTTTCTTCGCAGCCTTGCAAGAAGCTCTCAATCAGATTTGTGCAGGACTTTAACTAGGCCATTCTAACTCATCAAAAATTATTTTATTGTAGTTCTGGCTGAATCTTTAGGGTAAACTTCCGCCCAGTCTTGAGTGCTATGAATGTGCTTAATGTTAAATCCTCTTCCAGGATACTTCAGGTAATTTGATTTGTAAATGTGTGATAGTTAAATTTTTTACCCTCCTTTTTTTTTTTTCTTTTTTTTTTTTTACCCTTTGGGTAAAAGTGTCTGCTAAATATGTAAATGTTTATAGCATCATCATAGCCTATAAAGAGTACCATTCTATCACATTTTAGAGAGTCTAATTACCATAACGGTCATATTTTTGAGGAGAAACGTGGAGTACCTGGAGAGAACCAGTTCATGTAAACGCACAGCAAAAACTCAAGACTCAAACCTTTAACAGCCAGATTACACACAGATTTTATTAACCAGGTCACTCCTAAAGATAAATGTTTGCACTGGATTTATTTAGGGGTGTTTTTGCACAACTTTGTCTATGAGGTAAATTCCCAATAACATGCATTGAAGCCTTTTGGTGGATCAAAGTTAATGTGGGTTTGAACAGTTTTGCAGCTCGCTTGTGTCCCATGATGGTAAATTTCTTGTCTTTCTTGCTGCTTCTTGCATTCTTGTGTTTTTTTGTTTTGAATGAGAAAAAAAAAGTAACTTTTCCAGCTGCTGACTGACTCTCCTCTTTATCTCCAGCACATGAATGTTCAATGGATGACCCCAGCATCTTAATCCCAATCATTGTTGGCGCTGCTCTGGCTGGCTTGATTCTCATTGTAGTGATCGCTTACGTGATTGGTCGAAGAAAGACCCATGTTGGATATCAGACCCTTTAAATCCAGTGTGTTTTTGTTCCTGAGATGTCAGGGGGGGTTCCCAAGCCTGGTCCTTGGGTTTGATCTGGCAAATGTATTCAAAAACAACACTTTTAGAATCAGTTTGTAATAAAATTGTGATAGAACAAACATGATATGAGCTGTGTTTCTCATGGAAGATTCTAGTTATTTTAATAAAAACAATAAAATTAGCCCCAAGACACATTCAATGTTTTTCCTCAAGGACCAAGCTTGTTTATCCCCTTGTTTAGTTTTTTTTCATCCATTTATGTCGACTCTTTCCATTTTGGTTTTTGTTAAAGCTCAAGTTCAGGTTAACAAAACAACGCAAAGGTTTATGTTCCTGCACTTGCTTAGCACGCATCCACCCTTTATGTTTGTTCTTTTTATGGTTTTACTTTTCATCCCAATAATTATCAAATCAAAATTCTCAAGCTGCTTTATTTTAATTTCCAGAATTTCACTGACGTGGATGAGTGAAGTTTTTTTTTTTTTACCCTTTATGTTCCTGTAGATCAGGAGAAATCTTTAGATTTAGTTTAAACTTTGTGGCTGAGGTAGTATTAGGATCTGTAAAGATCAAAGAAAAACATAGTGTGACCATGGAGGACTTCATTTCTGTTAAAAAAGAAACAAAAAACCACCCAAAATCTCTACATTAATTTAAAATATTTTCTAGATATAAACTTGGATATTCTCGGATGTCAAAGTCATACATTTGCAAGGAAAAACTGTTTTCCACTATTAAAGCCATAGATTTTCAATAGTAAAAGCTTGGATATTTTCTACAATTGTAATCAGAAATAAATTGAATGAGACAAATCACAGTCTGTGATCTATTAAGTCAGAAACTTGCTGCAAAAAAAAGCAAGAAATCTATTAAGATTTTGTGTAGCGACTGCAAATCTGTATGTTTTCCAAACGGTAGATCCTGACTCGTTCACAATGAGTTTGCAAATGGAGGATGTGGTCAGGAAAAGTGAACAAAGTAAGCTTTGGAAAATATCCAATTGCACTTCTCCTAAATTTAGTTTACAAATTTTTAACTTTAGAGAATATCTCTTCATTTCCTTTTTTATCATAAATATGAGGGGTTTTTTGTGCAGAAAGTTATTTCGGTGGCCAATATTTTCTTTTTTTCTGCAGTAACCCAAATGCTGTTGTATGAATGTAAAGCCAGATCGTGTGAGTACACCGATTTAACAGTACCAGATATTCAGACATCAGCACCAAATAGATCATTGAAGCATCTCATTGAGATTTAAGCCTTATGAAGCCAGTGTTCGCTTTATTAATTTAACCTGTGTGAATCTTGTTTTTGTTTGCACGCACTCCGATCAGAGCAAACCACAGAGTTTAACGTTCTCTAATAAACATACGGTGGCATTAGAGTTAGAAAAGGGAAGTTAATGTTCGTCACTTTTAATGCAGATGATCCTGAAATCAGGATGTTTGCAGAGAATGCACTAAAAGTCTTTGTGTTGCTTGTTTATCTCGCGTGTGTTGAGGTTTAGATGAATGAGTTTTTAGGGGTCCTGAAAACCTTTTTTCACGTAGTTTTTGAACGTTTGTGACTGAAAATAATACATTTAAAAAAAATCAAGCTCTGGAAAAACAAGTTTTGTGTTTTGTCGGTGTGGGGAGAGTTTGAAAGGCTGCAGCCAGAAGCTGTTTCGCTGCTGCTCAGCATAAAAACTGAAAATAACTAATGAGAAACACGTTTGGCTTAACGTTTCTCTTTTAGGTTTGAGATGCACCAGTTCCAGGAGTCTCCATTCTGTAATATAATGAATTAATAGGATTTTTCCTGGCCAATTGTAACAGAAGAGGAAACAAATTGTTGCAGGTTATTTAATAAGACTCTTAAATTTTTTTGAAATTTCTGTTGAAAAGTTAAGTTATCCCTTTATTAGCACAAAAGCTCTGCTCACACAGCATCTGTCAGCAGATTTTAATCTACTGCCGTGTGTCTGTTCATATCATCTAAAATAAAATAAAAAAACAGAGATCTGTTCCATAAAGAGACTCATTGGTATTGAGGTTTGGTGAGTAGCAGATACTATAGATAGCAGCGTTGTGACTGTAGAGTGCTATGTCATGTTTGCTCTGACACAGACTTCACAGGTTCTTTGTACATGTGTAATAATAATTGCTTTTAATCAAATATGAGCTTTGATTTTTGTTCTTTCTTGTGTTTTGTGTAAAAACTGTGTTGCCTTAGTTATAAAAGATGGTCCTGCAGCTCCAGCCAAGCTTTTAATTTGACTTGTTTCTGACCCTGACCTCGCTCAGTGACTCACATTCAATCATCAATCACGGCTTCAACGATAGTTGAGCTATTTTGGATTCAAACAAAACGGAATCTGCTGCAGGACCATCTCTGTTCTTGTGTTGTTCATAAGTGACCGCTGATTCGGTCCGCATCTCCTCATGCTTTCAGCTGCATCACATTGGATTTTTTTGTCAATCAAGGTTTTTATTTTATTTTTTTTAGCATTTTCAATTGAAATAAAAAATTTTAAAAATGTAAAGAAGGGTTTCCTGGTTGTTGTTCCTGCTTTTTTTTTTTTTTTTTTTTTACAAACTGCTTCATTTCAGGTGTTTATTTCCTATTTTTGTTTGCTTTTAAGTCAGTCAGATATTCACTTCTGTGCTCTCTTCATTTCCGTCTAGCTGAGGATTGCCTGGCTGATGAGGAGAGCTTCCTTGTTCCAATAGCTGTCGGAGTTGCCCTGCTTGTTCTCATACTTATTGTTCTGCTGGCTTATTTCATCGGGAGGAGGAGAAACATGGCGGCGGGCTACCAGTCTTTCTGATCTTGCTCTCCTCGTTTAGAGCTCCCTTCAAAGCTGGGGGTCGGCGCCTATTTAACTCTGTACTTTTGAACTAATTGTGACGAGAAAAACCGTAATGCTGGTGCTTGCCTGTTAACTTAAGGGTCTTTACCTGCTTTCCGCACTGAACCTCGCACTGCTGTCTAACTTCGTATAAAGACTGGAAATGAGCTTAATCTACGCAAAACTACCTGATCAGCCACTCGACCCAAAATTATGACTAAGAAGTTGAGGGTGATAAATAATCACTGCTGCTGCTGCAGGGCTTAGTGTGTTTGCTTGAGGGTGGAATGCATCACTGTAAAATCAGAAATCCAGATGCTTTTAAATGTGTATGTTTAGATTAAAGGTGTAGTTTAAATTTTTATAATTTCTTTAACTTGTATGAGTGAGTTTCTAAGAGGGTAAACAAATTTGAATTTTAGCGATTCAAAGCAGCTCAAAGGTAAAATGTCCAAATCCATATGAAGGAGCGATATATTAGCGGATGACGTTATTTGAGTTTTTTCTTTGGATTAAGCTGTTTCCAGTTTTTACACTTGCGTTTTACCATCAGATTTAAGTACATTTTCCCAAATTAAATTCAACAGATATAAATTAACGTTTTTTGTGTTTGTTTTTTTCTCTCTAATCGATACTACAATGGCTCCATGGTTGTTATCCTGCTGCTTCTGGCTTTGTTTCTAATTATTTATCCCTTTAACCCGTTTTCCGCTGAAGCCCTAATTTCCTTTCTGTCTGTCTCTCTCTGTCTGTCAGCCGAGGAATGCTTCCTGGACTCTGATTTGAGCTTTTTGGTGCCCATCGCCGTGGGTGTGGCCCTCAGCTTCCTAATCATCCTTGTGCTCATCTCTTACCTGATTGGTCGGCGGAAGAGCCGTACTGGTTACCAGTCTGTCTGAGTCCAGCTCTGCTGCTTCTGCTTCTCTTCCCGCTTTTCCGCCCTCTGCTCTTGATTTAAAAAGAAAAAGAAAAAACAAAACGACAACTGCTCTGCTTGTCGTTGCATCTAAAAGATTCCTGGATTTTTCTCAGTTTTCCTCCGAGGCTGCAATAACCTTCAGCTTATTTCTCCACATCAAGTTTCAGCAGTTTTCTTTTTCGGGAGGGGAGGGTGTTTATTTTTCTTACAAAAGTGACTGAATTATGCGCCGAAACGTTTGTTTAAAGAGTTGTTTTAATATGCATGTTAAAATAGATGAATGGCTGTAAATTAGGCCTCCACTCCGTCCTCAGAGCTCCCGTCCTCCCACTAACCCATAGAGGCTTTTTACCCTCACTCTCCGTGCTTTACTATAGTAGATGTGTAAATTAATCTCTTGCATAGAATGAATAACATTGATTTTTGATGAATGTAAGAGCAGCGCCATTTCACAGTTTTTCACAGACTTGTTTTATCCTACATGTAACATGAATAAACAGCTAAACTTGTTGCACAAGTTGTCTCCTGGCGAAAGGGAAAATAATGTAATAGACACTTTACCAGCGTTGGGGCCAGTTTTGTTTCTCTTTTTTTGTTGTTGTTGTTTGTGTTTTTTTTTTTGTCACACTCTTGATTTTTTTCTTGAAATGGTCACATAAAGTATGTTGGAAAATAATTTGATGACGGTGTTGTTTACTTTTAGTTCTGGGATTAAACGTTGAACTTGAATCCGTGGATTTTTCCCAAACGTATTACGACATCATGAGCAGTTTCATTAATGAGCCATCTCCCCAAATACATGCATGTTTTGGTAACTTAATTGTTTAATCAGAAAACTGTTTTTGTAAACCGATGAAAAAATCAAACTAAAGTAAAAAATATTACTTGCATAATAAGCATTTTAACCTTTTTACGCTTAAAAAAATGGTAGATTTTCCCCCTAAATCAATCAAATCAAACCAGAATTATTTATAGTTTCTTAAAACAATGTGCTGTACAGTTAGCAAAGTTAAACATTACAACATCAGAATTTGAAAGAAATTGTTAAAAACCAGCCCAACAATAAAAAAGGGATATTGATGCCATTTTGTCCAAAAGGTCAGAATTTTCTTAATATTTAAATACTGTTGTAGCTTTAGTGTCTCCATTCCATGATCTCACCTTAGAGGTGGATAAATAAGAAAATCGGCTAACAAAACAAAACACCATAGCTGAATTTAAACAGAAAAACTAATGCAGGCACAAACATTAAGTGAAATAGACATCACTAAAACTTCTAATTTGGTCTTAAAGGCCATAACTAGGCAGAGTAGCACTGTTGCCATGCAGTAAGAAGGCTCTAGGTTCAATTCCACCTTGGGTATTTCTGCAAGGAGTTTGCATGTTCTCCCTGTGCATGCGTGGGTCTCTCAGTGTACTCCGGCTTCCTCCCATAGTCCAAAAACATGCACCAAAACAAGCACTGACCACAAATCTCCCCTCCCCTCCCAATCTTTCCAGTTTCTGAATCTCCTCCACTCCTATGGTTTCCGTGCCTTCCTGTTTTGCTCGTCAGCATTCGCTCTCAGTTAGCTCGTTCTTTATCTGGTGGAGGGATGTAGCCCGATGGGCTTGTTTTAATGAGTGGAAAACATAGTCAATAATAAACTTTGGTTCTGTTTTGTATCTTCGTCCTTCTTCTGTAGATTTATCACAGGAAATTATGTAGAGGCTCAAACTGATTTTTGGACTTTGATCAGGCTGGGTCTTTTACAACCTTTGAGGAATTACTTTTTCCTGTCATAACAAGGGAACAAATGCAACCTGATAAGATACATTGTTTTTATCTGAAGCTTATTGTTCATATCTAGTTAACCTGGGCTCTTTAAGCTGACAATAATTTGGAGTCCTTTATTTCTTTTCTTCTTTTTGTTACACTTCGAGCTTGGTAAACACAGCAATTTTTAGATCATGAATTAATGTATTGGGACATAAAACACCACTTGACACTCTATGAAAACATATTTGTCCTTTTCGGTAAACCATCATTAAGTAAGATTAATCACCAGCCCATTTTAGTCAAGTAGTTACTTAAACAGAACTAAAAGATTTAAACAAACTCAAGAAAGGAAATAAAAAAGTCATTGACATTTTTCTGTTCAGAATAAACAAAAAATCCAGGAAGGACAAAAAAAACATTTTTGTTGCCTCATTTAAATCAATGTGTTGAAAATAAGAAAGAGACTCTTCAAAAGTGACTTTTCTTTTTTCAGTAAAAGAGCGTCACAGTGACTGAAAAACATGGTAGTGGCAGCATGATTCCCTGGGACTGCTTGCTGCTCCAAGACCTGGACAACTTGCTGTAAATGATCCAGTCCACTCTCAAGCAGAAAAGCCTAAAGGAGAACATTAGGACCAGCATTACATTACCTTATGCAACTTCACTAGCTCCAAATAAAAGCAAAGTGAAGGCTTTGAGTGCCCTATTCCAAGTAAATCTATTAGAGATGGCCTGTTATGACTCTAAACAGCCTGTTTGTGTTCTGAAAACCTTGGTTATGGCTGTCCTAGAAAGGAAAGTCAACCCAAGTTTGTCTACAGAGATAAAATCTTTGTGTGATGATGAAATTTCGTTCATAATCTGGAATATTTCTAGAGATATCTCATAGCATGTTATCCTTTTAAATTACAGCGCATGTGTTTGTATCATCTCTAATTTATCAAGGTCAGTCACTCCTGGCACTGCCATTAGATGCAAGGATCCCATATTTAGGTAAGAAACAAGTGAAGTTATTGTATATTAGAATGACAAATATTAAAAAGCTAAATATTATCCAGTCTACTGCATGTTGTTCACACCAAGTCAGCTGATTTTTGTTGTATGGGTGTTAACCCAGACTGTGATTGTTTATGACCAAATGCATTATTTTATCAGTTGTTTCTTATTAATTAGGAATTTAATTAACTGGATTTTGGCTGCAACAAAAGGCTTTCCAGAAAAATTATTAAAAGGCTTTCCAGATAATTATTAACAAAAAGCAAACAAGAAACTTGTGTTCAGATTAAGTTGCGTTCTTGACCGCTCATTTCCAGCGGTCACTTGGTTAGTTTTAGTTTTTTATCATCCAAAAACAGGACTCAGGTCGTCTATTCATACATTTTTAGGCTTGACGGGTTTTGTTTCTCCACTTTTATTCTTTTTAAATTCACATCGCATTAGGGCGATATCATTAAGTACACAAGAAATAAGAAGTTAAAGCACTAAAAGTTTCTTCAATATGTATTTTTTAGTAAATTCTGTCATTATTTAATAAGGAATTATATAAAAGACAATAGGAAATTTGCTTAAAAGCAAAAAGAAATAAATCGAGGGTTTTAAAATGTAAGAATTCAAGATCCCACAATCAAAGTAAGGACTTTTTTTTCAAACAAATTAGGTTTTAGTTAATACTATTAAAGACTTATTTTACTTGTAGTAACAATAAAGATTACTTATAACATGTTTCTTTATTGATCAGTGTGGTATAGTACTTGTGCAAAAAGAAAACATTACACGTCATAAATTTAAAACACTGCTCTATTCAACAAAAAATATATAGTGATCATGTATGTGCATTTATTATGTCATTTCTTTCCCATATAAGTACAGCACACATCTTCTTTTCAGCACTTACATGATAGTCCTTTGAATTCTTACAACTTAATTGAACAATATAATTAAAAATAATAATAACAATTAGTACCTTATAACCATTAAAAAATGTGCAATAAAAACCATCATCTAACCTGGAGACATTTTCTAATTTCCTATTAATGCTTTAAGTCAGAATTGGATTTGCATAGCCAGACACGCTAACTAATTGGGCAGAGTTTAATTTAGTTTTGATTAATTTTTGCTAATCATTGTAAAATACGAGGGACTGAATTGTAATTGTCTGTTGTGGGTGGCGACACCCTGCTTAAGGTTCAAGAACCAACAGATGCGAATGAAAATCCATAAATCTACATCCAGATTGTGTTTCACATCAGAAGACATTGGGGATTAAAGACAGAGAGAAAGATGAGGAGGGGGAAATAATTCAAGAAAATAAAAAGGTTTAAAATATTTCATCTCTTGTACATGTTTTGCTGCCTCCGTCACGTCGGCAGCAATGTCTTTGCCTCACGCTCCGACCTCCAGGGTAAAGGTCACGCGGCCCAGGTAGCGGTCGGTGGGGGAGTCGTTGATGATTCCCTTCCCGTTCAGCTTGCATTGAACGTGGATGTGGGCGTCCTGCTGAACGCCGGCGAAGCGAACCGCCACCAACGGCGAGGTGTAGTTCACCTTAGACACAACGAGCACAAAACCAATCCGATCGGTTGGGTTGGAAGTAAAGTCCAGCCTCGGCCTTCGCTGATGAATCGTCACTTACATGTCTGAGCTTCCCGTAGTAGGGGTAGTAATTCATGTCAAAAATGCTTTTGGGAAAAAACTGAATTTCTCCCAAGGCTTCTGGAGGTCCTTTCTATGAGAGAAAAGGTCAAACTTCTTGCAAAAGTGCGGGAGTTGATGTGACAGATCAACAGAAAGTAGGCGTACATTTGTGTTCATCCAACTCAGTTACATGCTGTGTAATCCTGCATGTTTTAGATGTCACTCTGCTGCAGCACCTCTGACTTCAATCAACTTCATTATCTAGCATAAGAAAATAAGAAACTTTTCAACCTTAAAAAACATACACAGTCAACATTTGTGTCGCTGTAAATCGACGTATAATCACAAAAGTTACCCAGATATTTTATGAAGGTTGAAAAGTTGAATAGTGCTGCTTTAAATAGGTTTTCTTTCAACAATTGCTCAATGTTTCTTATTTTCTTACGCTAGATAATAAACTAAACCGTGCTAAACGAGAGGTTAAAATCTCGGGATGTTTTATTATAATCTATGTAATCCTAATTTTCACATTTCCCCAGCTTAATCCCTGACTTTTCGGCTGGGCTTCTTGGTCTTTGTGATGGTGTCTGTTCACTAATATTCATCATCAAACCTTTAGAGAACAGCTGTATTAAAACCAAAATCAAATTGGCCTTTATTTTGAAAAAGGCACATGGATACCATTTTTAAAATCTGGGTGACTCAGAGAAATGATGGATGAACACCAAGGCCACTATTCTCTAATTTCTAATTGTTAAGTCATTTTCTTCAACTCCACAGTTATGCAGACCTTCATGTTGTTTTGTCACATAAAAGGATGATAAAATATATTAAAAGATGTACTAATTTAGTTTTCTAAGGCATTGTGTTTGATATAATGTAATTAAATGATTACCTTAACACCACAAGTGACATTTATTGGTTCCCCCTGGCCAGGCAGGTAACCAAGAATCTATAAAATAAGAGCAGAAAATATATATTAGCACACAAAATGACAAACATTTCGCATGTTTTGTATCGACTTTAAACCAAACATGCAATAATAATCCTACTTTTTGTTGTATCTAAAGTCTATTAGTATAGTTTATGTCTTTAAATCCTCGTTTTTGTACAAAACATGGATGGTTTTTTCAATACAGAGGCTAACTTTCAAAAGAGTATTTGGTTGTCTCTGTTATTAAACCACATAAATATGAGGGATATTCTTAATTTAAATGGTTTCATATAATGAAATATCACTTTCTACTCTTTTGGGAAGGCTTTAAAAAAGGTTTATTTGTGTGTTTATGAGAACTGACCCTTAATCCAGTAACGTATGAGGTCAGACACTGATGCTGGATAAGAAGGCCAGGCTTTCGATCTTCCCTCTAATTCCTCTCAAATGTGTACATTGAGGCCAAGTTGAAAGCTAAACTTTTTTTACAACCCTAAACTGTTTGAGAAATAGCCGCTCCCAACAATTTTCATGAAAACAAAGTTAGAGACAAGGGAGGTTTCACAGAAGAGACTGAAAAACCTGATATTAAGGGACTTTTATGGGTGATTTTGGAGAAATCAGCGTTCACCTGTTCATGAATTCCTGTTTCTGTGGAGTATAAATCCAGATTGTTCTGGACCTTTTTGTTAGTCAAATTATTTGTAGAGTCAATCTGAAACATGGAAACCATGATTGTAAAGTAGCCAAATCCAGGAGTGAGGTTCATTTTCCTTGTTGCTGATTGGCTAAAACCCCGGGAATGGAGCTAAGGAAGATTGTAGACGTTAGCTGAGGCAGTACACAGGTTGGAGGAGCTTTCAAGCTATCCACTAAACATAGTGTTTACAGTCATTTTTAATAGATTTGATTATGTATTCTGATGAGGCTTGTTTATGACACAAGGTCATCACACTTTTTGGGGGACAATTATTCTAAATTAAAATAGTTTTTTAATAAGTTAGACGTACTATTTTAATCCTAAATCAGCTGTCATCAATTTAATATTTAATTTCTCTTTAGGATGTATAAAGTATTTTTGATTTGATTGATTTGATCAATTGTGGGCAGGAAAATTATCATAGGCATAAAAAAAATCTTTTACTTTTTAATCTAAGTGCATTTTCTTACTAACATAAATAATTAATGTATGTGTAATTACACACAGTGTGCTCCTGACCCTCCATGTTCTTCTGATCGGCCAACAGTGACTGACACATTCCTCACCCGGTTCATTCGGAGCAGGACACATGGCCTTCCCTGAGAGTAGCCAAAGTGGGGGTCCTGCAGCCCTGAACACTCCCCCAACCAGGACCTCTTGAACTGACACGCCACCCGCTCTGCGCTCTCCTCCAGTTTGTCCTGCATGAAGTAATTGCGATCTGTGCAGCGAATATTCTTCCTCTCCTGGACGCCTTCATTGTACGCTGGAAGTGGAGAGCAGAGGCAAACCGAGGAGAAAATAAGAGAGAGAGAGAAAGAGAGAAAGAAAGGGGGAGGGAGTGAGGCATAAATAAACCTTTGCAACGGCAGTACTTTGCCAGGCTCAGGCCAAAAGAAAGCCAGACGAAATTCTGACAAAAGCGTGTGAGAAACAAAAACTGTACTGAATGGCTACCCTCTACCCACAAAGAGGCTTCCCTTCCCAGTATGCTCTGCAGGAAACAAACGTTAATAAATGAAACAAAGGTGGCAGGAGGATGAGGATTAGGATTCTCTGAAGTTTCTTTAATGTCTCAAGTTGAACGTCGTCACACCCCAGAGGGACTCACGTTTTAGATACTCATCCATGGACCGGGCGTACTTCTTCCAGGATTTGCGGTCCGATGCGTTGAAGGCGATGTCGTGGCCCTCTAGGTGCGGGGCCATTGTCAGACCTGTCAGCAGAGACCCACAGACAGTCAACTGTGCCGAGCAGCATGAAGGGGTGGGATCCGAGTCTGGGAGAGAAGGGAGGGCTTTTTTACCTGGTGGCATCACTCTGTCGTTGTAGGTGGGATGGTAGGGACTGATGGACCACATAAGGCAAAACATACAGCCGCCAAACATGGCTGCCAGAAATGCATAAAGTGCAGCGTAGAACAGCAGGATGAGACCTGGAGGGAGAGGAGCGGAGCTGATGTTACACAAGAGAACAGATTACGTCTGATCCAAATAATGAGCCTTTTAGTTTGGGTTTGTTTTGTCTAGAGTCCAGTTCCTGTACTTGATTGGCAGGCTACTGTCTCTAATTTGTTTATGAAGACATGAAGGGGAAGCTGCCCCTCCCTCCCTCACATGTCTAGACCTACAAATAACCTCTTTCGTCAATACAATAACTTCATAACAACAGCAAAAAAAACTCCTGGGAAAATGCATTGTTCTGGAATTCTGAATCCTTATAACTAAACTAACTTAATGCTCCCTAAATGAAATGGCTTTTGCTTTGCGTGCAGTTTTACAGGGACCATCGGCGGCCAGCTTTCCAGTCCCAACAGCCACAAAGGCCTTTCTGTTTGAGCTCAGTGAGAAATCTCCCAGTTTGTTCTTTCACTCAGGAACACAGTGAACCTCCGGTTGCCATCGTAGTGAAGGTTTTTTTTCTTTTTCTTGCTGCCATAGAGGCCCAGCCAGCTCCATGGAGCCCCAATCACCCCACTCTGGCATTGTGTCCCCTTTTGCGCACTTGGCTCACAGGACACGCAGAGAAGACTTAAACTCAGCGGCCTTTTTTCAGTGAACACATGGGCCCCACTTCTCCACAAGTGTGCACACACTGGTTATGTAGCTTCATTCATCCCTTATCCCTTACCCGAAGGTGCAGCATTTCGGTTTGTCTGTGAAACCCAGACTTTCTTGATACACCTTTGTCTACAGCGTTGCTGAGGAAGGGGACGTTCCTACAATACACGGTAACAAGCACCTGCTTCGTCATATTTGTCTCAACAGACTCATTCGAGCTGGGTCAAACCTCTATTTTTTGCAGATGATCTCAATGCGAAGACTAATGCTGAGAGTTGCACCAATCATAAAGAGATCAATAAAAGTCAAATGCAGCTTGAACCAAACAAAGGTATTTGGTTGTGGTGATTTTAATTTTATAAAATCGGATTAAAGATTCATATCCTGTTGATTTAAACAAAAACAATTAAGCAACATACACTTTCTTCTTTGATATTAATGCTTTACAGTCATTAGAAAAACAACACTTGACAATTATGATTTTCTAATCGTCACATTTCTCCCTTGATCAGCTCACATAATCTATCAGTAAATATGGTTAAAAAAATGTATTTTTCGTATTTGTTGAATGCAGAAAACTCACACTACGTGCAGTAAACCATTATAAAAACGTTTGGACCAATGCTTTGATGTATTTTCTGCTGAATTTCAAACTCCCACCTCTAACAACTCCAATAACTGTAGAGGTGAACATTAGAAACATCTTATTTTCTATTCATGAACAGCATTAAAACTTAATATTCATGTTGTTTCATGTTGCAAGCAGCATTCTGGTGCATTTTTTATATTTTTTCTAGCTCAACATAAAGCAGATAAAGATTAAGTAAAAACACACTGATGTAAAAATGGCCATATTGTTGTATGTGCAGGTTTTGTGCTTCTTTGTCTCCATAACAAGCAAACAATCAAATATAATATTTGGGCAAAACAGGAATCAATGAAAACCTAAAAATCAGTATTGGCAAGGAAAAGCCGGACTGGTGCATCCCTAAAGAAACCCCTGAGCATGTCTACGTGTTTTACTGCGGCGGAGGGGCCTTGTGCATGTTCAGTTCAGCAGCGAGGTCGCCAAGGCTTTGGGAACAAGGTTGCGAAGAGCATGGTAAGATTTAGAGGAATGTGATTCCTGGCCAATGCGAGGCCAAGAACAGTTTCCTCCCGCTGGGGACATGTCCCCAGGCAGTCTGTTTTTGTCAGGGTTTCTGAATCATCCATGCACCTATGTAAACATTAAGCGTGAGGACACACAGGCGCTGGACTGAAGGGAACATTTCCCACCCTCCAGTTATCCTTGAATGCGTCCTGTAAAAACATTCGAACCCCATGCATCCGCTTTAGAACCACCAATCTATAAGATGGTTAATATTTAGGTTCCTAAAACACGAATAACATTTTGCAAAAGCACAAAGAACGGCTTATAGCTCAACTCACCCCAGCTCTTGCCAGAGCGACCCATGAATTCGTTGGTCTCTGCATTCCAGAGGTACGTCTTAAGATCAGCTATCTTCTGGTGGAGCGTCCTTTTGGGAATCGGCCTGCGCTTCCACCTCTCGAAGTTCAGGTCCTCCTGCTCCAGGGGCTGATGCTCAGCCAGCTCCTCCTGCTCTTCTTCCAGCTCCACGACGTGTTTGAGTATCACCTTGGGCGGCTGGTGGAAAGGAGAAGAGGAGAAAAAGCCTTCACCACACATGTTCCGAAAACTGTTGGGCGCTGCCGCCGACCTATTTCCTTTTGCTGCAGGAAAACACTGGCATGCCTCCTGATCTGAATATGACCAATAACGCAAACTGCGAGACAGTGCAGTGCATGTTAATGGACATCACACTGATGGTCCTGTCCCCTATTTCTGCAAATTATAAACTCACTGGTGACCTTGTGGCACCTGTTGGGAGAGCTGACCTCCGCTGAGGGGGACCCTCCTGCTTGGAGCAGCAGCTGCTCACAGCCAAAGCTGGAGGGTCAGTCGCACATCCAGATGTTCCTAACTGACTCAGTGTCCACAGGCCAGGACACCCAGATCCCACAGAGAACCCACAGGATGCTTCAGAGTCTCATGCAGAGGAACGAGTATTGATTCATTGATCGGATTAAAACCTATTCTGTGCGTCAGATTAAAAACTGAAAAAAACGGTGTATGTTAATCTCTGTACTTACAGGACTTTTTATGGACTTCTCATCACCTCCCGCTTCTGTGGTATTGGAGTCCATGATCTTTACAAACAGAAAAAATTACATGATCTTCAAAGATGACCAACTATATTTATGTGAAATACTTTTTTACTCTATAGACACTCGTGAAATTAAGATAGAAAAGAAAGAACCTACCTGGAGTCTTCTTCTTCTGAGTAAAAGATTTTGCTAAAACAGTCAGAAAGTCCTTCTGAGCCGCTGCAGAGCAGTAATGTTCGTCACTAAGCGTGTGGGGGTTTCATTAGAGAGTTTGGGGCATGCAGAGGGGGGACCGAGCCTCCTCCAACCAGGCGCGCATCACAGTGAATGAACCAGACGCATTTGGGGTGGGTGGATGCAGGCAGCTTTTTTTGGGTCCCAGAGTGGATTTGGCTAGAAGCCCCGAATCTCAGCGCTGCATTCAGTACACGCACCGAGAATCAGCCCATTGTCTAAAAGCTGAACAAGGAGTGGAATAAAAAAAAACAACTGAATGCAACATATTTACAGCTAGTACCAAGGCGCATTCACTGGCTGGGTGGGGTCAAGGTTGCATCCATGCAATCTGATTTAATTTATTCTGATTTATTCTGGTTCATCTAACGAGGATTCACATTTACCATTCTATCAATAAAGGGTAAAACACTTATTACCCTTAACTTTGATTTCACACTTTTTCACCTGCGTGGAAAACACACAGTTTGCAACAAACTGCTGACAGAAGTTCATGCAACTCTCAATCCTAATCAGCAGTCGGGTCACGTCTGATCCCCCTGAAAAAGTATGAGGGGACCTTCTGCGCTTCTTTTTTTTCCTGCACCCCTTTTTCCATGAAAAGAGTAATTGCGTCATGGAAAAACTCTGTTGTTTGAGATTTGCGCGACAAAAACGTGCGCACGTTTTAATGTGTTTGTTAAGACATTTGCTTTGAGAATTTTATTTTATTGTACCTTTTATTTGAAACTTTATATCCTGAATACTCTTGTGCAAAAGCAATGGACAGTTTAATGTTTAATATTATTTCATGTTAGAAGAAAGTGTTTTTATAAGTGCCTGCCTTGTTTGTATGTTTTACAATGAAAAATAAATACAACAACAACAAAAAAAAAACGTTATTTTTTGTAAGCACCACCAAATACGAAAAGTGAGATTCTGAAAAGATACTAAAGTATGACTGTGGAGGGCGCTGCTTCGTCAGCAAAGTTGTTCCACATATTCTAAAAGAAAATAAATATATATGTCCAAAAACGTGTAAAATAACGTTAAAAGCTGTATATAAATGTTGGATAAGAATGAGAATAATAAATTTTACACTTCTCTGAAAAATCTCAGGCCAGATTTTAAGTGAGCAGTTGCTCTAATATATATATATATATATATATATATATATATATATATATATATATTAGAGCCACTGCTCATACTTTAGGCGTGCACATTAAAAATATATTTTTTTGACAATGAAAGTACAAATTGTGACTACAAGTAAATTAGATTTTTCTTCCTTTTAAAACTGCTTTAATGCTTCGTGGCATAGATTCAATAGGTACTGGGAAAATCTGCCCCCAGGTTTGACGTGTTCAGAGAGGCTCTTCTGCATACCTTGGTTGTAATGATTGGTCATTTGAGTTACTGTTGCCTTTCTATCAGCTCGAACCAGTCGGAGCATTCTCCTCTGACCTCTGGCATCAACAAGGCATTTTCGCCCACAGAACCTGCCCCTCACGGGATATTTTCTCTTTTTAGGACCATTCTCCCTAAACCATAGTGTTGGTTATGCGTGAAAATCCCAGAGGATGAGCATTTTCTGAAATACTCAGACGTGCCCGTCTGGCACCAAAAACAATGCCACGTTCAAAGTCACTAAAATCCCCCTTCTTCCCAATTCTGATGCTCAGTTTGAACAGATCTTCTTGACCATGTCTACATGCCTTAATGCATTGATGTACTGCCATGTGATTGGCTGATTAGGAATTTGCGTTAACGAGACAGGTTTACCTAATAAAGTGGTAGGTGAGTGTGGGCTATATATCTTACATTAATACTATCTGGATATATATCCTAGATTTCTATACTACTATATATCCTACATTTACACTATAAAAAGTGTGTTTATAAAATCTAGGTAAGAAATCAGTCGGAAAAGGAACAAATGTGATAATGGTTAAATTTCGCATAATATGCATATATTTTTAATATAGCTCTGAAATCCAGCTTTAATGAAAACTGCCGGCGTTGTGAGGTCGTCGGCAGCCGGACAGTGCGTCGTTTCTGGGTGTGACATAAGCGCACGCAGCCAGCAGCAGCCGCAGCGACGCACGCTGCAGGTTCAGAGGATCAGAGCAGGCTCGGTCTGTCGGAGAATGCCTCAGCAGGCGGACGCAGCCTCGGCGTCGGATCACGACCGGGAGACACTTTCTATCGCCGCTCGGTTCGTGCTTGTTATCGTTCGCGCTCTGAAGGGGAGATGCCGCCCCGTTCCCACAGCCTGCAGTCCAGCGGGCTGACTCTCCCTGAGACCAGCATGGGTAAGGCGCGCGCAAGGTCACCGTGTCCAGCAGCCTCCTGCACGCCTCGCCACGGCAGGCTGTGAAGAAACGTTTCGATTACATCAGGTCCACGAGCATCGATGTCAGTTCATGCTGCGAAATTTGGCTATAGCAGCAGCCGCAGGATATCCAGGCCGCAGCGCGTCACTGCAGGCTGGGATACCAGGACAGCCTAGATGGTGCTGGATGATGTTGGATGCTGATGCTGCACGGATATCACCAGGAAACCTTTTTAGGCGTATTAGGCAAACATGAACTGGCTAATTTAGACCACATAAAACTACTAAAACTGTTTGTATTTCTTATATTTACCATAACAACAGTGTCTTTGTCTGGTGTGATACCAGAACATTTCCTTGTGTAAAAAGAGACACACCTGAATACCTTGATCTTAAAAAACACTGTAAACAGCAAAAGTGCAGCAAGTAACTGTATAGATGCGCTAGTTTTGAATTGTTACTCAAATGTAATCCTCATCTCTGCAAACATATCCGTTCACTCTTCACTGGGGCAACAATGAATACGTATGTTCAGTGAAGTAAATCATGTTTTCAAGTCAATTTCCAGGTTTTGTTACAACAATTAAGCCCTTTCCCTTATTTGTTTTTGCTTGTTAAAAAGAAAATTAAGGTTGTTCATTTGTTAGGTGATAGTTTGACCAAGAGTTGAATTGACCCTTGTACTATAAAACAATCCATAAGCCGTTAATTAATTAATAACAGGAGAATGTTTTGCATTTTAAGCTATTGTCTGCCTTCAGTTTCTTGTTATTTGAAATGGTTGTTTTCCACTGTGTAACCACTTATCAAAATCCACTATTTCCAATGCAAACACACATTTTCTCTATGAATTAATGGCAGATATTTTTCAAATTTGGTAAGGATAATGCTGTAAATACAACCTTGCTAAAAAAGATAGATAGATAGATAGATAGATAGATAGATAGATAGATAGATAGATAGATAGATAGATAGATAGATAGATAGATAGATAGATAGATAGATAGATAGATAAAGAAACTGGTTAAATGGATCAGATAGATGATAAACAATGGGATGAATGGATGAATGTGTTGACTGACAGGGTAACTCGTTGCAGAGTTTCCAAAACAGTGAAAACCTTGATTTAATGTTGAGACGCTGTTCATATAGGTCAGCTATTTTAAATTATTTTAAAGTGTTTATTCATTATTTGTCTCCTTTTTTTAAATTAAAATATCAGTATAAATTCAGCTGTCCTATGAAGAGTTTAAACCAGAGTAAGGGTATAAAAAATAATCCCAAACTTTGAACGCCTTATCTCTTTTTAATCTGTAGTGTCAAAACTGAAAGAAATCGTCAAAAATGCACTCCTTCAAAGGCAGGGAAAGCAAAAATAAAAAAATGCAGACGAGCAATCAAGAGGTTAATGGTAACTGGAGGAGATGCAGGGATCCACAGCTCAGGCGGGAGAATCTGTCAACATCATAACTATTACTACTACAAAACTTTTACCTTAATGGCAGCGTTGCAAAAACACAGACGTAAACATTGCCATTCAAAGTTCGACGGGCATCATTAAGGATGGGGCAAACACGTTCAAGAAGGTGCTACAATCAGTTGACACCAAAAAAGGCCTAACTTTGTACACATATCACAAGAAATATCCTCCCTATAGTGAAGCAAAGAGGCAGCAGCAACATGCAGTGGAACTGGTTTTCCCTGGACAAGCTAGTCAGAGATGAGAGGAAGTTAAACGGTGGAAGATCCTGATAGAAAAACTGTTAGAGGCTTAAAATGAATCGAGAATTGGTTAGAGGTTCACGGGTTTGCAGCAGGATAACAAACCTAACATAGTCTTGACTGCATTTTCAAGGTGCTGGAATGGCCTAGTCAAAGTCAAGACTTTAACGTATTTGAGGAATTTGAAATATCTGGCACAAATGTTTGATTTGTGTTTTTAACATGACTATAAGCTCCGTTGGAGTATAATACATTAGCAAGGCACTGTAATTATTAGATTTGTTGAATTATGTTGCTAACATTTTTATTTATTTTTTTGTACCCTTAGGTTCCTTTAAGAGAAGGAAGAGGAAATCCATAACGGTGACAGTGATGCTGCTTATCGTTTCCGCGCTCATCCTTATTTTTGGACTAGCGGCGACCACCAGAACACAGAACATCACGGTGGGCGGCTACTACCCAGGTGTCATTGTGAGTGCAAATTACAACCTGTGAGTGGCAGGAACAGACACAACACAGCAACGGAGAGCAAACAGTGTCTCCGGAAAATCCTTCCCAAATATTGAGTCTGAACTTCATTCACACAGGTCTCCGCGGGTTTATTTGGCATTCAACATTCAGCATCTGCCCTCATTAGATGCTAAATGAGGTGGAGTGTTCCAGCCAGTGGATTTGTTTTCTGTGTTCCTGAGCTCGGCTTTAAAAACGCCACTCAGATCTGTAAGATAGTCAAAGTTAGCATCACTATCTCTTATAAAACTCAAGTCTAGATCATCAGCTCCTAAATCAAAGTGTTTTAAACCATAGAGTTTAAGTTGATATATGGCTAAACCATTATTTTTTTCCTTTCCAGCTCGGCTTTGGCTCCTTTCTGGGAATCATCGGTGCTCATTTGATAGAGAACAAGAGGCAAATGGTGAGAGAATTTATATCCTTTTTATTCTGCATTGATCTCTTTGTTTGGTTAGTGGTTGGTTTGTTTCATCAGTTTAGACTTGGGCTTGTGTTGCGGACTGGTGCAAATGTCCTGGACTATATAAAGGGGGGTGAGCTAAAGGAAAACACAGCCAGAAATAGAAACAGGGTGTAAGCGGAGGAGAACAGATGTCAGCGGCCAAAAACGAGGAAGGAAGGAAACTGCAGATGGGAAGAGCAGGTGTGAGGCGCCAGCTTCGGTCCGTCAGAGCAGAGGAACGGGTTTGATCCGCGACGGTTCTTACCTTATAACTTTTTTTCTGAACATCAGAAATGGATACGGTCCAAACAGTTCTGAGGTACTCACCATCTGTTCAGGGTTCACAAGGCCGAATGTGAAAACAGTCATTACGTTTATGGCTTTATCTAAGCTTCTGAACTTTCCGTATCATTTTACAAAACAGTGATACAATTATGGGTACAGTTAGTTAACATAGCATTTATTATTTATTCTGTATGCGGCACTATAGATTGTAATATATATATATATATATATATATATATATATATATATATATATATATATATATATATATATATTACATTTTATATATTTAAAAGACGTTTACATAGAATTCAGCTTTTTTAGATTTCTCAGAGTAATAAAGAGGCCACTTTCTTTTATCAACAGACTAAAACAGATATGGATCCAAGTCTGTTTTGCTACTTACTTTAACATGACCTTAGTACTTTGGTCAGATTAGCCTAAACACAAACTTTTCATCAGCAGATAATCCAAACAAAAGATCATTTTAAAAAGACCTCATTTCTACTGTGAAGTGAGGCAGAGGCTCTATGGTGCAGTGGGCTGAATCCAAAGACGTTTGTTTCTCTATTAAAGTTAGATAATAAACGATTTGGAAGTACAACAAATCTTAAATATGGTTCTTATTTTATTTTAGATGTTTAAATTAGTTTAAAGGACTAGTAACTCTGGGATTTCATGAAGGTCTAGTCAGAAAGCTATTCTGCCGGTGGTTGTGTTTTCTTCTGACTCCGTTCCCCTCCTTCCTCTTCCGGACCAGAACTCCTCCTGCTCTGTCATCTTCGATTAAATAAAATCCTTAAACTTGCATCGGTCTTCAGAGTTCTTCTTGTATTTGGGTCAGAACTATTCAAAGTCACGACAGCTGTAGAGTTTTTTACACGAACAGTCTCAAAGAAACCAAGAGTTCAGGGGTATAACTTTATTTATAAGGTTTATTTTTTAATACATACCTGTAAAAATGAAGTTTAACATCCACTGTGCCTTTATGGTACATTTGTCACACAGTTGTAAATGTTCAAAGTGACATGGTTGTTAACTTAAGTAAGTTATTTCTATTATAAGAAACTAAAGAAATACTAAATTGTGTTCCTTGTGGTTAAAGATTTCCATGACTATTCGGGATATATATATTTTTTTGACATCCTTTAGTATATTTGCTTCATACGTGCAATACAGATCTGCTTGAGCTAACCTGATTGACATTGCTGGGTGAGTAAACGGGCCTCTGCAGGACTTGATGACAAGCTCTGGACATAATTTATTTCTTTGGCTGGGGTGTGTTGGAGCAGGAAAGCATCTAAAACATGCAGGACACGGCGGCAGCCGGTTGGAAAACACAGCATCAGATCAATTACGTGAGGGAAAAAAAATCTAATTTCTAAAGTGTGACTGAAATGCATTCATTTGGTTTGATCTGTGTTACTCTATTACCTCGGTAAGTAGTTTTTCATTTTAAATTTTTTTTCCCCTTGTTGTCAATGCGGAGCAACATGTTTGAGTGTAATCCAATACTTGTTGGTCTATGTTGCATGTTTGTGTTACTGAAAGAGAAATGATTTGCATCAGTGTTAGGGCTGCAAGATATGAGAAAATCCGCAAAGTATTAAATACTGGGATAATAATGTCAGTTGGAAATTATGGATCTTCTTTTCTTTCTTCACTTGTGTTCCTACATTGTGTGACCTTTAGCATTGTGGCTAATGTCATTTGTGTTCTTAGTGAGCATCTGCACCCAGGAGACTATGCTCATCTGGCTAAATACTACTAACAAATCACCCAACAGTTATTGGACTCCAATCAGGTTTTTGCAATATAAACTACATAGAAATTAAAAAAGGCTTTATTTATCTTAAAGGAAAATGTCATGTTTTTGGAAATGCTGTAGACAGGAAGGATCTCCAGTAGCAGTTGGTTGTGCAACAATCCTAGGGCCTCTGATTGAAGACTGTTGCTGTATGACAGTCTCATGATGGACACGACATACTAGCTCACCATCTGGGCAGCAGTGACGAAGTTTCGTCACTGAAGTAGCCTGTCCTGTCCTGGATGACATCATAAGTTTCACCTCACTTGCTTTGACACTTTCTTTAATTCTCTTTCTGATGTTGTTGATTAGGAAGGCCGGCAAAGAGAAGCTGGGGTAGGGGATAAAATACTTTGTGCTGTGTCTCCACACTTTGGTCTGCATCTATTAAGTTTTTTTTTTTCAACTCATCTGGGATTAGGAGGTCTTAGTTCAGTAAATATTTGAGATTTCAAGGTGCCAAATTAGTTTCTCGTATTCCAAACATTGCAATGCCTCACTGATGCTTCCTTTGTGATATTCACATTAATTATAGATTTCTTTACAATAATTTAAAGGCTTTTAAGCGCTTAAGATGCAATAAAATAAATATAGCATTCATTTAGTTTTATGTGATGTGTTTCTGTTTTCATCCACAGTTAGTTGCATCCATCGTCTTCATCAGTTTCGGGGCAGTTGCCGCCTTCTGCTGCGCTATCGTTGATGGGGTTTTTGCTGCGAGGCACATTGTAAGTAATACCAGTCATTTCCAGACATCTTTCAAATAAATAGCATTTTAGCTATAGTTGATAAAGTTAGCCAGCCTTACAGAGGTTTGGTAAGTTCAGTCTGCAGGAAAAAGTACGGACTGCAGAGAGAAATATTAGCGATGGGTAAAATTACTATTCGTGATGCAGTAAAACAATAAATAACCTCTGATTGACAATTAATACAATTTATGCTGTAAAAAGGTCAGAGTTGACTTAAAAGGAGGATTTGCAGCAGCAGGGTTTTATTTGCAAGTCAAATGGGAAATTATAGTAAATTTTACAACAACAGTATTAAGTCAGTGATGCACTTTATTTATATTTAGGTTTTAAATCAGATCATATTCATACTCAAAAGTTCACAATTAAATCCAGCTTTGTTCAAAGTTATTCAAAACATTTAGAGGGTTTTATGCGTGATTTCTCCAATTTTCTGTAGCCTTAGTAGCCTAGTAGTCAGAAATCTAAGTATTAGGTGGTTGAAAATTGATTAATAGACGGTCGATGCTAACATTGAGTAAAATGTTTATTACAGAAAATGTTAATAAAATGATTTGAAGCTGCTAATATTAAATAAAATTTCACTAGCTTTGAATCCCACAGGTCTGTTCAATGTCCACTAGTTTGTGGGTATTTAAATTAACCAAAGTTTAAATTGAGGTAAATAGTTACTATAGCTTTACAGATCTACAAGTAAAAATAGAAGAACAGCGCCGAGCCGAGAACTTTACTCTTTCACTCTTTAAGCACTAAGAACTGGACTAAACATGCAAGCCTGAAGATATCTTTTCCCAGAACACCAAGCACAAACAAACCAAGAACTGTTACATAAATACCAAAGTTTGTCCTGTTTGTTGTTGTGATTCTTAAATATTCACATGTCAGAAAATATTAAGATGCAGCAGTGTACTTCAATTAGAGATTAAAATGGCACATTTTCTGTCTGTTAATAACAGCTGCATTGTAACAAATGGCATGAAACAAATCCTACTCAAACTGATTTGTCGTCCCGCAGGATCTCAGGCCGCTGCATGCCGGTCGCTGTGAGTATCTCTCCAGCGAGGTGGCGTCTGAGCTCGAGGTGAGACGTCTTGATTGTGTTTTACCCTCTTCCCAGGCACGAAAAGCTAAATACCTTTGTCATTAAATTTTCTGCGAGTGAGGCTGTTATATCCTGTAGGAACGAGGAGTAAAGGAGATTAAAAAAAAACATAACATAGTTTGTGACCCTCAGGTGTCATGCCATAAGTACGTACGTTCGTCGTGTAACCTGCGCGTGAAGAGCAACACCTGCTACTGCTGCGACCTCTACAAATGTGGGAGGTCGGTACACCGAGCTGTTAAGTAAAAGCGAACGAAAGAAAGTGTGGCTACACGCTTCGCAGTGGCGCCAGTATTAGAGATGCATCGAATAATTTGCCAAATACTGGTTTAAAGGATCATCCATTAAAAAAAGGATCAACATAAAGAACTTTAGAGACATTTTATGTTTAAGTCAATCAACCAGCAGCCTGTAATTTGATGTAAAAATATGAGTATCTGTAAAAAGTCATAGAATGTTTTAATACTTAAAATAAATCTTAATTGGTCAAAATCTGACCGAGAAAGGTTTTGGCCAGGAAAAGTCAGATCGGTGCATCTCTAATTTTGTATTTGGATTGCAGCTTTGGTTGTATCAGAACAAGAATGTTTCTTTTCTTTCTTTTTTTTAGTTTCAGAGAACCTCTTATTGGACTTCAAAATAAAGATGTTTTGAAAAAGTTTAGGAAGACATCCATGGTTTGGAAGTAGGTTCCTTTTTTTTTTCAGACTGATAATGCCCATTCTAGATCAGTTCAGCATTTTCTTTGTACATGTAGACGTAGCCTTTAATAAATGAAAAAAACCATCATAGAAAAGTGGTGTTCAGCTCATCTCCTCTGCATGTTCTGTTTGTGGCTGACTTATTCATTTTAGTTTTGCTCGGCTTGACGACTGAAACTATAAATCCAAACCTGTTGTATTTCTCTAAGTTTTTTTTTCTTCTGTTATTTAAAGAATAACCTCTCACTGGCCCTCTCAGTGACCTTTGTGACCTGACTGTAGGCTGTTTTCCTCTCTGTCCCGCTCGTCGGACTAGCCGCGCTGAGATGATGGGAGGCTACCACGAATACACCGACGTGAAAAGCTGCCAGGACGTCGTGCACCTTTACTACCTGCTGTGGTCTGCTACCATCCTCAACATTGTGGCGCTTTTTCTGGGCATTATCACTGCAGCTGTTCTGGGCGGCTTTAAAGACATGGTAGGCCCAGATAATAATGCGAGTTGTGTATAGACTTGAGTCATTTAGATTGGTAGTTGTGTGTGTTTTTAATTTCTCTTTATGACCTTTTGGGAACATGACAGCTTTTATGTTTCTACATCATTTAACAAGCACCACTTGAGAATTAAGATAGAGGGATCTCTGCTTTGATCTAAAGGGCTCTATTGCTGTATATTTGAGGTCTTTGTCCCGCTAGAAAGCTCTTCTAACTTTCTTTCTGTTGAACTCCAACCATCTTCCCATCAGTTCTGATCAGCTTTCCTAATTCCTGGTAAAATATCCCAGCAGTATGATGCTGCCACTACCCTGTTTGACTGTGAGGATGCATTGGTCCAGGTGATAGGCAGTGCTAGCATTTGAAATTTTGCAGGTTGGGCTACTAGCTTATTTTTAATCTCACTCTCCTACAGCAACTTCTGTAGATTGTTTACTGTTTCCAACTTTAAAGCAACACTAAAGGAGTTTTGGTTGATTGTGTGGACAAAAGCGGTATTGTTTTGCCTGAAGAAGACTGCATTTCCCATGAGGACCAGCGCATAGCATCATAAAATTGTACCACATGATAGTTTAATCAGAAAAATGTAACCATAACCCTATACCTAGTTTCTATGATTTTGCTAGGATTTTCTTATTCATAAAGAAGGACATAAGTATCTTACCTGAGTGGGATAGTCTCTTGTTTTTCCCTTTTTAAAGAGTTTCTAAGGGAAATGGGCCTCCGTGTCAGGCCCGGACTGGCCATAGGGAGAACCGGGAGTATTCCTGAAGTGCCGGGCTAATACTCGCCTGCTGCCCTGCGACTTTAAAAAAAATAAATAAATAAAATTCTGCCTGCGGTGCGACTGTCAGATAGACAGACCAGCGCTGGGACAAGCCATAGAGGCACTCAGGCCAGCAGCATGTGAGGAGGGAAAGACGATTGGTTTATTTCGATTAAGACCCGCCCCAAACATCAATATCAACCACACAGGGTTGGAGGAAGGGGAATGTGTCTGTTGACGGCAGCTCTCGCAATCAGCGAGCGGTGCAAGAAGTGAGGAAAAGACTCCGGGCTAAAACAGAAAGGCGCTGGAGGAAGACGCCACCAAATGCAAAAAAGTATTTTGCTTGTGCCCATGCATTTAGGTGTGGGTGTGAACATGTATCTGTGGGAACATGCATGCGTGGCAAGCCCAGGGTGGCCTGGTTACATGAGACACTCCTGGCCTGAAAAAATCTCCCAGTCCGGCCCTGGTCTGTGCTATATGAATATTGGACACTTGGAAAATTTTTATAAGAATACGGATAATTTTAACAACTGCTTCAGCTGCATTTCCTCTAGAGAATGTTTTAGGAGTTAAAACAATTCCTAAGTTTAAGATACATCTAATAAATCATCACCTTTTAAAGGCTGAATTAAAAATAAAAACAAACCATACATGTTTCTACCAAGTTTCCTATAATTAAACAGGAACTGGTTTTTTAAATTTTCAAATGTTTTTGTTTCAGACGCCCGCTCCTGCTTCAGAGAGTACATCTGAACCAGAGGCCATTGCTACTCCCGCCCCAGCGGCTCCTCCACCTCCCACCACTGCTCTGAACATGTATAACAACACTGCAGCCTGCCTGCCTCCTTACACAGCCTACGACCTGCAGGTACACAAAAAGCAGGACATCAACATCCCTGCACTATTATCACATTAAGTATATCAGTTGCTATATTAGAACTGGTATCCTTTATATTAAAAACAAGGCTCAAGTTTAGCACAGGTTATTATTGGTTATTATTTGATACTTATTCTGTTTATTCATTATAATAAATATGTTGCAACGATTGCACCGAAAATTGGCATATATATATATATATATATATATGGCATCTGCCAAGTTGTTTTTTCATATATATATATATATATATATGAAAAAACAACTTGGCAGATG
>JAVLVB010000444.1:544266-559989 GCA_032876305.1 Orestias chungarensis | reverse complement strand
GTTTTTACAGTTTCTCAACTCCTACTGCTTAATTATTTATGTGACGATGGTTACTCTCTTTACTTTATTCACGTTTTCTGTTGTTTATGCAAAAATGTGCGCTCTAATATCGAAATCCCAACATTTCTGACTTTGAAAACTTAAACGCTGTTAATTCGGGTGTGACGATATTCCCAGTTTAGATATCCTTAGGTAAGTTAAGCACACCAGTACTACTCCAGGACTGGCAGTGGCCTCCACCGCCCTACACCGTATGGATGTTTTAATGCCAACACTTATAATCCGTTTGAAGCTGCCACTGAAACTCTCCGTCTGATTATTGTTACCTGTTCTTTCTGCAGGGCGCTTACCTGTTCCCCGACTCCTCGGGCCTCTCGGACGACTCCCAGTCCGGGGCCAGCCACCTCTGGCCCACCATGATCCCTCCTCGCTACTCTCCTCCTCACGAGCACCCTGACGAGAAACCCCCGCCGTATAGCCCGTAGCGTAACCCCACAAGAACCAAACACGCGAGGACCTTTCAGGTGTTGGGGAGACACTTTTCCTCACAAACATTGAAAGATGCGTTGAAGAAAAGATGAGGAAAGGACGGCCTCAGGGTCGGCTGGCATAGCTCAGCTGAAGATAAGCTCTGTTTGTCCGAACGCGTGCCGGGAGACACATCCTACTGCCTGGCTGTGCTGTTTACACATCTGTCTGCCTTAATGCACATGGACTTTGAACACAACATGCAACATTTACAGACTTGGGCACAGAAACTCCTCCAGCTCATATTTTGTTCATGTCTCATTAATGGAAACAATAAAAAACAGACTTTCTGTCTCAAAAGGAGCAGACCAAACTCGGAAAAATGGACGACACTGCTTTCAAGTTAGCAGGAAGCTTTGTTGTCTGGGTGTGAACCAGGTGGAAAAGTCTATAGACTTAAGGCCATACATGTAATTTTTTTTAGGCAGTTCATATCCCCTGAAGATCACTAAAAGGAAGTGTTTGTAAAGATAAAGCCGTTAGATGCTGATATTTGTGCAGTATCCTGTGGTAGTTAGCACAGCTAGGCCTAAGATGTGAAACCATTAATGATATTTATTTCAATTTTCTTCTTTTTGTTGAACGGAGCAGTTTTATTCAGGAAATTTGAAATATATTAATTTTATTTATACAGACAGCTGCCAAGTAGTTATGAATGAACGTTTCATGTAGAGTAGAAATATTTATTCACTCCATTCGTATCAGGAAGCTTTTAATTTCTCCTGAAGTTTGTGTTCCAGACTCGTTAATTACTGTATAGCTATTTAGAAAACATTTTTCTCAAGTGTTTTAATGTACAGAAATGCATCTCAAATGGATTAAAAAATCACTTTAGGATAATTTCTTGTAGAAATTGAATTTAAAACCTCTAATCCACTCATTATATAGATGCTCTTCAGATTGATAATGGCTTACAGCTAATAGAAATGTAACATTTTAAATGTTTTAACACAGAAGTGTGTGTAATTGTTTTTTCCTTTTTATCAGTCACTGATAAACTAGCTGCTCATGCAGTGGGCTGGATCCTAGCTTTCGATAGGAAAGTTTAGAGGAAGGAAAAAGTCTAGACCAACATGGATACTTATAATTTCAATTATGGATTGCTGCTGTAGTCAGCACATTAAGAGATGTATCCAGGGTTATTATTTAATCCACTGTGATGAGCCAATGTGAATAATGATGTTGTTCTGTGTCACACTCTTTGTCAGATAAAAATTTAATTTGAGCATCAAGGAGCTAGGGGAGTCGAGTTATCTGCTAGTTTCGGATCGTTGTCTTTTATCAAATGTCAGCGCAGCCATCTTACCTAGAAGATGGCTGCCTTACGTCCATATCCTTACAAGCTTACGGAGATGCTGACTTTATTGTGCGGCAGGATTTTGCCCACACTGCCAAAATTACCGTCACCCACTTTAATGACCGCGGTAACACTGTGATACTTGGTTGCATCAAGCTGGCCTGAACCTGTAGTGAATCTATGGAGTGTTGTCAAAAGGAAGACGCCACATTAACGCAGTTCTTCAAGCTTTGGAGCCCCAACCAAGTATTGAGTGCATGTATTATAATGGAATACTTTAAAGCACGCTGATATTTGTTTACATTTTTTCCATTAGATGTAAGCCACATTCATCTGGATGAATAGAAATGCTTGAAGTAAATCACTGTTTCATCGTTCGTTAAATCTTAAAAACTCACAACCGGATCACGATTTCCAGCAGATTTTCTGCGCCGTTGTTGCCAGTATCGGCATATCATCCCGTCTAAGCAAAAACGTGACGTCTTGTCCAGGTCAGACACATTTTTGATCGATCAGGGCTGGATTCACTGAGGAGTAATTAAAACATCAGTGTTTATATAAATATATATATAAATGCCTTTTGTGTTGTTTTTTTTAATACAATTTAAACACCATGTTAGCTGGAGCAGGTTGTTCTTGGTCTTCACAAATAAATTGAGACTCACGTGTATTTTGTTTTTCACCAAAGCCTTCGTTGTAACTTTAAAGACTGGTTTCTCAGCTGATGTTTAAAATAAACTTCATACGTTTTATTAAAGTTAATATTCTTTTAAATCTTTGCTTTTTAATCATAGGTTGGTATATCTTATATACATCTGCTTCTGTTTGATAGACGGTTATCTGGGTTCAATATTTAATGATATGACTATGGATGGAAAGCTTGCAGTTTATGTTTTGTGTAAACTACTAATGTGCATGACTGCAGATCATCTGATAAATTCATGTTTTTAATAGGCGTAGAGGTGTTTTGTTTTTCAGCGTTCTTTCTGAAAAATAACATTTTTATTTAACCCCACAGTTCTGCTGACTTAAATTAATGAAATGTTGGTGTAACATTTATTTTTTGCTCCTTTAAAAGAAAAAACAGGCATGTTACAGAATAAAACATCACGTAAAACTGTGCAGTTCACCAGTTTATTCTTTGACAACATGACAGATTGGAGTCAGGATCGAGTTCAACCTTTACCTGCGGAAAAAAAAGCAAGGTGTAATTTCTGACATGATATTGCAAAAAAAAAACAAAAAACAACAAAAAACATCAAATTTTAAGTGCGAAATACTAATAGAAATGTGTTAATATCTCTACCTTTAGATTTAAAAAATAAAATAAAAATACATCTTACACTAAGTAATTAACCCAATGAAACCATCTTTAGGACTGTACAACAAAAGTCCTGCCACAGGACCCAGATGTGGCGACAGAGATGTTATGTAAAAATATATTTTACAAAAACCTTATAAAGAAATCACTAGAATCATCATCCTAACATCTACAGCCGAGTAATCGTATTCATGATAGTTTTAATATTGGAACAATCTTATTGCATTTTGTATTTCATATATTTCTATAGGAACAAAAAGGCTATTTTAACCAAAAGACAGGATTCGATGAAGACATTAATAGGCAAGTAGTTGACAGTGTTCATGATTTTGAATGAAAACGGGCCTCGGTCAGCAGCTTTAACGTGTTTTCGACGTCATGGTCTAAAAAATAAATACATTCATCACACAATTCAACATGAAACGTGCTGGCGATTTAAGATTTTGGGCCCCACCTTTAGTTTTCAGCAGTAAATAAATTGAACCTAAATTAAAAAATTATACTGGGAGATCAAATTAGAGAAACACATTATTATTATTTTCTTTTGTTTAGCGTCCAGAGTTTCAATGATTTCTGCAAAGTTTAACACTTATTTCATTGACTTTTCCAGTCTGGGGATTAAAAAAATGTTTTACCTACTTCTGATTATTGTCAAATAGTCGAGGCAAAGTTCTACAAACATAATAAAAGCTAAAAGCTTAACCTGTCAAACTGTAGCTCAATGGAAAATAAATAAAACCAGATTTAGGTTTTCCCAAAAGCTTAAATTTACAGTGGGTTTAGATGCAATCGCGTTAGCTGACATGACCTTGAGCACGGAAATGGAGAAATACCTAAGAAGGCACAGGATATAAGGAGCACTGATTGTTTTCTCGGCAGGTCTACGGCGTGATATATTCAAACTCCAACGGTCCCTGTGGCGGGGAGCTGATCGGCTGTGTGTGAGAGTCCGGCTGCATGTGAGCGTTCGGCCCGGAGAACAGATCGTCCCAGTACATCCTGGCCTGGGCCGGAGAGTGAACGTCGTCCGCGGAGCTCATGTCCAGCATGCCGCCGTCCTCGGACACGTAGGGCGACTCCGGCAGGTCGGTCACGTACGACTTCTTCTTGGTCGTCCGGCACGGCAGCAGGCGGTACAGGTTGTCTCCGTCGTCCTTCTGCTTCCTCCCGCTGGGGTCCTGATTGTGGACCTGCTTGCAGTGATGGGAGAGAACCTGGTAGTTCGAGAACATTTCGTGGCACAGCAGGCACTGGTAGCGCCTCTCGCCCGTGTGGGTCACTTCGTGCTTAGTTCTGTACTCTGCCAGGGCGAACACCTTGTTGCAGAATTGGCACGGGTACTTCTTCTCCCACGAGTGAGTGTTGAAGTGGCGGCGCAGGCTCGTGATGCACACGTACGGCCGCTTGCACACGGCGCACACGTAGAATGTCTTTCCGTCCATGATCAGCTCATAGTGATCCTCCAGCTCCATTTTGTTCTTCTTTATGTTTGGCTCGATGGTCGGCGACGGTGACGACGTTTCATCGAGGTTTTTTTTTGGGGTCGCCATAAAAGCCCTTTTCCCTTTATTGGTTTTGGAGCCGCCTTCGTCCGGATCTTCTTTCGTTTGGACAATGTCGTAGGTGTCCTCTCCAATGTTGGCGTACACCTTACAGCCTGACAAAAGAGAATTGATCTCCGCGCCTGTGTTGAGGGTCACCGTCTGTTTTGCCTCGATGGTTCCCTTGGGGTTGTTAGCAGATGCTTCAGAGACATCCAGGAGCCGTATCTTCATGTCACCCTCCTGAGGCGAACAAGCCAGCTGCTTCTTTTGGACTCCCAACAGGTCACGGTTGTCAGGTGAATGGGAAGCACTCGTCAGCTCAGGGCTGCCTGATTTGGTTTGCGTTGTGGGGGAGCTCCTTGAGGAAACTCTGGCGGGAGAGTTACTGGAGCTGCTGTCCGGACTGCGCAGAGGACTGTTCACTTGTCCAGTGACGCTGGGACCATTAGCGCCGTTAGTTTCTAGTGCGGCTTCTGCTTCTTTCTCTCCTTCTGCTGCATTATGGTTTAAATCTTGATTTTGCTGGGATTCAACACCTTCTGACTCCACTTTGTCCAAATCAATTATCTCAGAAGGGTTCACTCTTAGACTCGCCGCCCTGCTTTCAGCATCCATTCTCGAGACGAACACAACGTCGTCCGCGTCCTCCTCGTTAGCTGCGGGCTTCTTCGTCTGATTGAACTCCTCCGTGGAAATAGAGAAGGACTCTGTGATGACGGGCATAGTCTTCGAGGACGCGTCGCTTTTGCTTTCCGCCTCCTTGGACAAGCCGGGCAGACCTTTCACTTGTGACAGCGGCAAATGCAGGTTAGCGATAAACTTCACTCCCAGGATCTTCCCGGCGTTTATGAGTTCCTCCAGCATGTCGGAGCGGACGCGGACGATCTTGGAGCTGTAGATGTAGTTGAGGATGTGCTCGAAGATTTCGGGCCTGATGAAGGTCAGCTCGACCACCTGACCGGCGACGCTAAACAGCTGGCAGAAGTAGGTGCTCGAGGCCGACAGAACAACTTTGTGCGCTCTGAACTTCCTGTCCTGTATGATGATGGTGATGTCACAAAACAGGCCATTACTCCGCTGCTCGTTCAGGGACTTCAGGACAGCGGCTGAGTACTGCGTGTCAGTTGCAGATATCAGCTTTAGGTTTGGCATGGCTACAGAAAAAGGGAGGGAATATAAGAAAATAAGAAATGGTTGTTAAAAAGTTGCTTTCTTGTAGAGCTTGATCATTGCAAAGTAACTCAAATTCAATCGTTTTACTTAGATGGCATCAAGTTTCTATTTTTACCTGCAGTTTTCTTCTAAACAGGTTTTTTTTCCCTTTAAACTAAACTCACACGAGTTAAATGTTTGTGGTTCTTTTCACTAAACCAAATGCAGAGACCTGGTTAAATAAATTAGAAGTAATTTGTGTCTTAATCTTTTTTTGTTTTACCTTAAAAAGATTTTATTGTGATGCTAAACTGTTACCCTAAAGAAAAAGAGTCTGTGTGCATAATATAAAATGTTTTAAAGCTCCAACTGTCTTGTATGCAGCTCCGCTCATCTTCTTAAGTCGACGCAAAAGTAGAATATACGAACAATACAAATTTAATGGAGAGTCAATAAACGTATATTCAACAAAAGAATGAACCACCTTATATGAGGCCCACAACAGCAGGATTAATCATACATTACAGGAAGACCAGAACAGAAGCTCAACGTTAGTACAGAATAGAGGTAATAAGGACAAAGCTATTACCCAGACTAAATTATTTATTCCTCTCATTACCAGCAGACCCACCAACGGCTTGTTTTTGAAAGGGGACCGACTAATATCCAGATTAAAATGGAAGAAAGCAAATCCTCAGATAAAAATTTAAATATCAAAAGCAAAAGAAGGATAAAAGAGATCTGGTTCTCCCAAACAATAATATATGGCAGCCCAGTTCAGTAATGATGTTGAATGGTGTTTTTAGAAAAGCAATGCTAAAAGAAAACACACTAAATTTAATAAAAGAACATACAACTAAGATCTAATGAAGCATAATACATAAATACAAATTAAAATTAGATTGTCAAATACTGATATGTCGACAGAAGAGCAAAATATTTGACTACAGAGGAATCGAAGCTGTATACAAACAAGTGGAGTGATGAATATTTAAAACCTTAGAAAGGATCAAACAATTTTAAAGGAACAATTTTGATTTATTCAGACTTCTGCAATTAAGACGAGATTAGGAAACTAAAAATGAGGGCATATACTAACTTTGCTTACTGCTATTTTTTGTTAGGTTTATACTTGCTCCCCGTGTTTTTTCATAACCATATATTTCATTTGTTGTGCACCAACTACACCTAAACAAATTCCTTGTATGTTCAATAACATACTTGGCAATGAAGGTTTCTCCTGATTCCTATAAAATATTTTCCGCTTGAAAATCGTACAAGAATTGTGTAAAAGCTTACAGAAACGAAATGGTAAATCAATGTTGATGCAGAATGCAGTGTCAGAGATCGAAGGGCATTTGGTTTGTTTACTAAATCCCACTTCCACCAGTTCTGCAAAATGGACAGAATATGTAGGGAACAAAAAGTCCAATCCAGATTTTTTTTATTCACTCAAGTGTGTATTTAAAAACGCACAAGAATGTTGGAGGATCTGTAAACAAATCAGTGCCATCGCTCACATTTTCTTTTCTTTTGGGAATCTGTTGTTTACTAAATTGAATAGGTTTTGATGTTTGAGGTTTCTAAACATCCTTGATTTTCTATTAATGACTTTAGACAAATAATATAATAAAAGCAGAAGACATATTTCGATGTAAGGTGAAGATACTGGCATGTAGAATAAACCTATTTTGGCAGTGACACAACAAATGGAGAGATATTATGGAGAAAATCTATAAGATTGAAAGAAATTATGTTTATTTTTCTTAATTTGAAAGCGACCCAAACAGAAAAAGAATCCAGGAAACTGTTATTAATTGAGGAAATGTTTTTCAACATTCCCTCAATTAATAATTTTTAAAGACAATTTACATTTTACCTGCTAATGGTACCCCACTAAGTTATGTTTATTGTGAAATTTCTGACCATGGGTATGTTTTGTTTAGAAAGGATATGCAAAGTCAGTTCTCTGCCTCTCGCAATATTTTCAGACAAGATATTGGACGTGTTGTTCCACATGTAGCAACATGCAAATAGGATTTCTTGTGGATTTTGTTCAACAATTGGTTTCTTCTTGACACTATTTCCATAAATGGTCATTTTTCTGCTTGCCTAGACTTTCAGTTTAGCAAAACATGTCCTTAAGTCTTGGTAGGTATGCCCTTTCTATCTTCTAACGATGGATTAAACAGTGTTCAGATATGCTAAAAGTATGACTTTGCAATACAGCCATTTTTCTAATTTCACCACCAGCATCCATGACCTTTCTGCTGCTTTCCTTTCACCACTCTGAACAGCTGCATTTATACAGAAAATGTTAAACCAATGTGAAATAACTACTACTTCAAAGATATTTGAAGATTAGTAACTGCACTGGATTATATCAGATAAATAGGAGTTAATAACAAATGTAAACCATCCATTTCAGACCTACGTAAAAGTAAAAAAAAAAGCAAAACAAATCTTCCTCCTACGGGTTAAGCACTATTATGTAAAGATCTTTGCCCAGATCTACATACCAATAGAGTCCAGCAAAGTGTATGAACATGATTTTAAATTAATTGTGACTGATAACGTGTAAGAACCCTAAAAAATGTATTACTGCATGAAAAGCATATACACATATTCCATATAGGGGCTTTTTGTTAGAAGACTAAAAGAATAACCCCGTCCAAGCTAACAGTTGAACCAAATAGTCCTGTTTGTCAATATTAAGTCGACTATTACCATTTAGTTCAACTTTAAACTTTGACACTGTCTTTCTAAACAACATTCTGTGCTAGTTTAATTATCATTGTGTTCATTATTTAGTAACAGACCAGTAGCTAAATACTGCTCAGCTGCTGCTAGCATGCTAACAAAGGTAACGAAGGCTCCCGTTCAGTGAAGAAGAAGCGCGGCCTGCTTCTTAGCATCCTGTTAGCATGCGTGACTCTAATTACAAGGAGCAGCTAAATTAATCTCTTGGCTGTTGTGTTTTTTAACGGCACAAATACGTGACTATTTAATGTTTACCTCCTCTCTAAATGCCCGAAGTTAAGCAAAACATAAGCGCTGTCACAAAAGCCAGCATGTAAATAATTACCTTCGGCGCAGACCCACAACAGACCGGAAATCCCCCGCAAGCAGACGCACCACCAGAAGTTGACTGACCAGGTTTCAAAATAAAGGTACATTTGGACATCTGATGAAACTGAACAAGAGGCAAAATCCATCCATATAATGTATTAGACAGAAATAGCTAAATAATAATAATAATTAATAATACTGAAAAGACTCATTATACTATTTCTTAATGTAAAGGTGTATTTGACACGTTTATGGTAAATAGGGTGTTATGCTTTTATTTTGTTAACTTCCTGTCCATGAAATAGCACAGAACAATGGTTAGCAATGGTTAGCTTGACAACGGAAAGAAATGGAAAGTAAAAGACGAAAATAAGTCAGCTAGCTTTGAATGTTTAGGGACAAATACGATCAAACAAAGGAAAAGAGATAATATTTAGCTTCAGTCGGAAAGAGGAACAATGTTTGTTTTATTGATGAAAGTTTGATTTGATATTGTAATACGGTTATGCTAATGTGCTAATATGGTAATTTTCTGTTTGTTGTTTAGCTCTTATGTTGGTTCAATGACTGTTTCATGGTTTATGGCAACAAATGGCGATTAAAGACATTCAGTTCTGGCCTTCTCTAACTTCGACTGGACGCTACAGTTAATGTTTTCCTTTAAATCATTGGTAATACACTGTAAATACTTATGGCCCTTTTATATATATATACTCTTTTTCTACTTTCCTTCTAAGAACATTTTTGTTTGAGAAAAATAGTTTATTTAAAAGCTACATTTACAAAGGCGTGTTACAAGACTAAAGCACTTTTTATGTAGTCTTTATGTATGTAGTTTCTTTGGGACGTTCGCGTTGATAGAGGAAGGAACGAAATGTTGGTTGGGCTCCGGAGATAGACGGAGCTTTTTAAGGGTCGGACCAGTCTTCTCTTCCTGTTGTCAATTGCGCACTAGCATACGGAGCCACATCGTCTATTTCATCATTTGTTTTGTATCCTAACTCTAAACTGTCCGTCACGTCCGACGTGATGCCTCAGTCTGACGGCTCCAGCTCTGGCGGCGCCAGGGACTCTCCGGCTCCCAGGGCCCGCAGACCGCGCACTCGGTCCCGCAGCCGGGGGGGCAGCCTGTCTCCGGACAGCTTTGGGCCGAAACTGCCGAAAGTCCGCAACAGAGACAGGGAGCGGGAGGAGCGAGACCGTCGTTTCAAAGAGGCAAGAAATATCCGAAGAATCCGCATCGGGAGTCCCGGACCAAGCAGATCCAGATCCAGATCTAGATCTAGATCTGGATCCAGGGAGCGCAACAACAACAACAACAGCAGCAGCAACAACAACCACTGGTCCGAGCACCGGGAGGGAAAACACGGCGGCTTCAACGATGATTACTATTACCAGCAGCAGAGGGACGATGCTCAGAGGCAGCGGCAGGAGGCGTTCATCGCCAGGTGGGAAAAACCAGTGCTGGAAATCCCAGCTCTCCCATCATAAAGGCAACAGCACGACATGTGCCCCCCCCCCCCAGGCTGACTCTGTTTGCTTTAAACCTCAACGACAGCCACGGGCAAAGGAAGTAGCTTCTTTTGTGAACTAGTTGCTAGTTTGATTCCTCCTCTTAAGTGATTCACCCATTTAATCCTTGCAGGGTTCTGGTATTGGTAGACTTCTAATGCTAGGGAGTATTTCAACACTTTACAATCTACTGACCTGCCGTCTCTGATACAGAAAGGCATCCCCATAGCATGATTCTGCCACCACCATGTTTCTGGGTCAGGGTTGCTGTACTCACATTGGCTAATATATTTACGCAAATAAGAAAAAAACCTTCTGACAACTCTGTCTGCTGCGTTTCTTGGTCTTCGTGATGTTGTTTGTTCACTATTGGTTTATAGGAAACCTCTGAGGCCGATCATTTAGGATTAGATAACATAAAGATGGGGTCGCCTCTAAGCGCTAGACGCCAGCTAACATTTTTGTTTTTCTTTAAAGACAAATGTAAATTGATTTATTTAATGGAAAATCTTCTATCAAAGTAGACAGATGTTTGAGACAATTAATTACAATATCTGACTTTGGATTCCAGGCGTCTGCAGGAGCGAGAGCGAATCGGTGAGGTCGGCTGCCCCGAAGTTTGGGGATATTCTCCAAGAGTAAAAGAACCGGAGTAAGTAAAGAAACAAACAAAATTACAAACTACGCAAACTACTGTGGTTATGTTGCTGCTGTAGGACAAATAATACCTCACGTTAATAATAGCTTTCCTCTCCATCAGCTCTGATGAGTTCACACCAGTTGAAGAAGATGAGAAAAACAGCAGCTCAGAGTCGAGCTCAGAAGGTCGGCAGGCTTTGACTCAAACTCGATCATTGTCAAACAATCGTTGGAACACAAATTACCAGCAAATCGTACGCGCATGTATGCTCTTTTAAAATAATCTTTTCTGTGCTTAACAGAGGAAAAGAAGAAGAAGAAAAAGAAAAAGAAGAAGAAGTCAAAGAAAAGAAAGACTAAGAAACACTCGGAGGACAGCGACTTGGAGTCGGATTCAGAAGGTGGAAAATATGTCATTTAATTTTTCTTCACCTAAAACTTTTTACTTTAGTTTTATAAGCTGAAGCATTGTTTTCAAACACAGAAGAAGATGTAAAAAAGAAGAAAAAGAAGAAGAAAAGCAAGAAGTAAGTTTTTATTTGCCGGCCAACACACACCCTAATACTCAGTTAAGTTTTAGTTGTGTGTGATGAAACCTCTCTGGTGCGCTACAGGTCTAAGAAGTCCAAGAAGAAGAAGGCAAAGAAGAGCCGGAAAGAGTCGAGCGACTCCAGCAGCGAACACTCAGAAGAAGAGGAAGAGGAAACTGGTGGGCTGATGTGGGTGGAGAAAACCAGCGCGGACGAACACGTCGTTGGTCCGGAGGCTCCCCTGACTGAAATGTCCCAGGACGACAAACCGCTGGAGTGAGTCTCTCTCAGCTGCTCCTCTTACAGCCACATCCCAGTTTAACAGCCACAGCGGCGTATAATGACCAAGCTTTGTGTGTTTTGAGTTGTCATTTTTGTCTTCCTCCAGTTTCGGTCATGCGCTCTTGCCGGGTGAAGGTGCCGCCATGGCGGAATACGTGAAAGCGGGCAAACGTATCCCGAGAAGAGGAGAAATCGGTCTCACCAGCGACGAGATCGCAAACTTCGAGAAGTCCGGTTACGTCATGAGTGGTAGCAGGTGCGCAAACATTACTAGTCAGAGTGTTAACGATATATATACATATTTTTTCTTTAATATACAACACACATTATGTTTGATTCACCAGGATTTGTCTCTATGAAGTATACTTACTTATAAAAGTATTAATGCCATGTTTTTTTTACGCTACTAACTTCTACATAAACTTATTTTAAAAAACTTTGAAAAATGTAACCTTTAAGTAAATTTTATGAAAAATGTAAAACGTTAAGACTACAAAGACATTATTTCACAAAGTAGAAGCATGCAGTAATGACTTCCTGATCTCAATGTATCAAAAACCAAATTTTACCTGAAACAACCAGCTTCATGGTTTTAGCTGTTTCGTACAAGTTAGTTTACAGATTTTTAAACCTGATAAAAATGTTTACTTGATCCAGAGTGAACAAGTTAGGTTTTGATGTAAACGTTACCTTTTCTGTACTTCATCTTCACTCCTATCAGTTATTGTACAGGTTTTAATGTTTAGAGTTTCTGTAACGCTGACAAACGATCCTTTATTCAGACATCGTCGCATGGAGGCCGTGCGTCTGAGAAAGGAAAACCAGATCTACAGTGCGGATGAAAAGCGAGCTCTGGCCTCCTTCAACCAGGAGGAGAGGAGGAAGAGGGAGAGCAAGATCCTGTCCAGCTTCAGAGAGATGGTGTACAGAAAAACCAAAGGCAAGGAGGAGAAGTGACCGGAGCTTCTGGTTTCCCCTTATTTCCCTCATGTGGCTGGAACTGTTTTCTTTCGATTTTTTTTTTTGGTGGCTTCGAGTGTAGAGTTTCAGCTGAATTGTTTGTTAATGTTTCGACTTTGTTATATTCATTAATTATATAACAGATGACTAAATACCACATGTTCGTCTGAAACATGTCCCTGATTTTGTATAACTCAAATCAATAAAATGCAGACTAAAGACGACTCACGGCTATTTTTTAAATTTGTAATAAGTGGAAAATATTACATCCAATCAAGTGAATTCCTTTTGTTTTGCTAGACAGTCAAATGCAAAAGGCTAATTTCTACATTAGCAGATAGACTTAAAGATCTAATTAGGACAGAAAAGCTCAACACATAAAACCACAAACTGCATTTGCTTGATTAAAAACACAAAATCTTAAAGATCTCCAGGGTGAAACAGTTTATTCAATCACAACTGATTTCAAAAAGACAAAAGCTTTATATATATTTAATTTACAGCATGGCAACTTCGGCTCTTCAGGAGTTCTTCATAATCATTTGATGTTTTCCAGTCCCTGCAGAAAAAAAGAACTCCAGTCTTAGCAATGTTTTTAGGAAAACAGGTTCAACTTCAAGTGATCAGTCAAATCTGAGATCATTGTGTGATCTTGAGCTGAATGTTTTTAAGTGAATACAGTTTGCATTTCTAGCCAGCTCCCACTGCACATGATATGCTGCATAATTTCTCAGATAATGTTAAGATTTGTGCTAATAAATTGTTATTTAAGTTTGTAAACATCTAAAAGCTATGAAACAGGGTTTATTAACCCAATAAAAGTAATTTTTGCATGTAATTTGCTACAGTACTGTTAAGAGTTTGATTTCACCACTTTAAGTAGCTGGATGGTTTTGGTTTCTAAATTTAAAATCCATTTTTTTTCTCACGGTCTAAAGTCTCCCCGTTTTTAAAAACGCATGAACAAACATTACACACAATCTTTCAAAAATCAAGGGAATTTTCTTATGGCATATTTTTGATTAATAAAACAATTGTACTATAATTGCCTGTAAGAGTCCAGGTTATCAGAGTTTCTTCAACTCAATATAATATATTACATTTATATATATTTTAAATTTGCAAAAGCCATTTATTCATTCATCCATACTGTCTGCTAGCATTTATTTATACAATTTGTTGTAATTTTTTGCAGAGAAATGTGGTTGTTAATACGCTCTTAAGGACAGCAACGCAGCAAAATAATGAGAGTCCAGGGATTCAAGTAATACATTTGTCAAACATAATAAATGTGACTCAATAATGCATGAAATATTGTAGACCCTTTACCACTTACGTGTATGTGACTTCATAAAAACAAATTAAATGTGTAAATCAATTAATTTTCTTTTAGGAGGTAAAATATGCAAATCACAACACATTTTATAAAGTCTGTCGCAAAATGATAAATAAATGAAATAAAATCTCCCTGTCGCTTGTCAAACAGACTAACATTTGATTGTTTACCTGGATCACAAGTAAATTCCCACATAAGCCTCCATAACAGAGTCAGCTCTGTCGACTGACTTTGATAAATAAAATCTAACACATCAATATAGAAAAAAAAATGCTGCAATTATTCCTTTTATCCTGGGGTTGATCTAGAGATGTGAAATCAAACCCAGAAACAGCCCTTTGAATCAGAATCTGAATCACTTTAATGCCATTCCAACTAAAAAAATAGGTTAAACAGACTAGGGACAAAAAGATACAAGATAAATAAATTAATCAGGTCCTGGCTCCACCTGGCCTGATAGAACAAAAAAAAAAGTATCTTCCTCCTGATGAGTGAACTCAACAGGTCTTATGTTTGGATGCAGAGCTGTGAGACGCCTACTGCTCCCTTCTTAACATTTTGCAAAATTGACTTTTTATCCAAATATAAAACATTGAATGGCTGATTATGTTTTGTTTAGACTTTAACAGATTTTTAGTTTTCTCAAGAAAATGAAAAGGAGGAACGCTGTGGTTCCTTTCAGTTGGGTTTATCCTTACCAGAAGATTTATTTGCACATTTTCTTTGCAGCAAATATACAACTTTCTAACTTTGCTTTGATAGGATATTATCTTCCAGACATATAAATGTTTAACATGTTGCTTACCAGGGCGATAAGTAGGCAAGGCAAGGCAAGGCAAGTTTATTTGTACAGCACATTTTCGTGTACAAGACAATTCAAAGTGCTTTACATAAGAAAAAAAATCAGAAAATGAAACGATAAAATCAGTTTTGAATTTAAAAGAAATAAAATAAAAATAAAAAAATAATAATAGTAATAATATTCTCAGTTGCTATATGCACAGTTAAATAAGGCTGTTTTCAGCCTGTATTTAAACAACAGCAGAGTTGAAACCTGTCTAACCTCTTCAGGAAGACTGTTCCAGATTTTAGGAGCATAAAACTGGAATGAAGCCTCCCCTTGTTTGGTCCTGACTCTGGGCATCAGGAGGAGGCCACTACCTGAGGTTCTCAGAGTCCTGGCTGGTTCATATGGCTCTAACATGTCAGATATGTACTTTGGGGCTAAACCATGAAGAGACTTGTACACAAGCAAGACTGTTTTAAAGTCTATTCTTTGAGTGACAGGAAGCCAGTGCAGAGACTTGAGCGCTGGACTAATGTGGTCACATTTCCTGGTTTTGGTCAGAATTCAAGCAGCAGCATTCTGGATGTTCTGAAGCTGTCTTAAGGCCCGTTTAGAAAGCCCAGTGAGCAGGCCGTTACAGTAGTCTAACCTGCTAGAGATAAAAGCATGGATAAGTCTTTCTAGGTCTGGTTTAGAGACTATTCCTCTGATTCTGGCAATGTTTTTAAGATGGTAAAAGGCTGCTGATGTTACTGATTTAATGTGG
>JAVLVB010000444.1:529136-544166 GCA_032876305.1 Orestias chungarensis | reverse complement strand
GCTGATGTTTAGGTTCCAGAGAGAGCGTCAGAAGGTAACTGATGACACTTTCTCTTTGTTTCTGTGGGCCACAGACAATGATTTCAGTTTTGTCTGAGTTTAACTGGAGGAAGTTGTTCTGCATCCACAGACTGATCTGTTCAATACAGTGACACAATAAATCAACAGGCCCAAGTAGTGACATTTACACTGTGACTTATAGCATCTTGTAACCAATTCTATTTTGCCAGTCTGAGCATCTGCTAATTTCAGGCTCTGTCCAGCTGCAATAAAACACTAATTTGAGGCATTAAATCTGCTCCCAACACGTATTATATCAGACATAATATTTGCTCTCCCAACAGACATTTGCAATATGAATACTGTGCATCTGATTCAAAGCCTTCCAAATAAAACTGATGCAATCCAGTTGGACATGTGCATCAGTGTCTCCAGCTGTCAAACTAGTAAAGAAAACAACGCTTTGTTTATGTCGAAGTGAATTCACCTTGGAGTCAAAGTAGCGACCTGTTCCCGAAACTCTCCTGTCCCTCTCCATCAGATACCATTGCCAAGGAAACCGGGCGACCCTTTTCTCCTACAGGACAAAAAAAGAAAACAAACCCAGAGCAACACAGTCGGGTCATTTACAAGAGGTGAAGCGGACAGAGAGCAACGTTAGACCGGCCGGTCATCCTTCACCTTTCCTCCGTTGGTGAACTTGTGGATGTGAGTGGTGACGATGCCCGGTAGAATCATGCAGGCTGTCATCAGGCCGAGCCCGGGGAGGATTTCATACCACATGCTGGATCAGAAAAAAACAACCAGGGGACACGGAAGCACCTAGGAATGCGATGTTCCGTCTCAAAAAGCAAGAAAAACTGCCTGTTATGCTACAGCTGCGAACCAAAATGGCGACCAATCTGAGCCCACTTCTTCTTCTACTTCCTCTTGTTGGATTTTATTTGCAACAAACTTATGGTAGCATTACCTCCCCCTACTGGTATGGAGTGTGGTTCGTGATGGTCTATAAAAAAACATAGTATAGTATTATATAATATATTATATAAATATAATATAGTATTTATTTAAAAAAAATATATATATATTGTATAATTATTGTTTTCTAAAAACATCATTAATCATGATTGAAAATAATAAAGGACTGATATTACTTCCTTGTGGAGTTCCATTATCAATTTTATATTTGTCAGATCTTGTGACTCCCATCTGAACTAGTTTAACTCTATTTAACAAAAAATCTTTAATCCAATTATAAACTCTTCCTGTAGTGTGTAGGTGCAGTAGTTTTTTAATTAGAGTAGATGAAAGATGCTGAAGGTAGCGAAAAATTAAGTGGAATCGCCCTTTATTCATTTCCCGAATCCGAAGCTAGAATCGGAAACTAGAATCCGAAGCTAGAATCCGAAGCTAGAATCCGAAGCTAGAATCGGAAACTAGAATCCGAAGCTAGAATCCGAAGCTAGAATCCGAAGCTAGAATCGGAAACTAGAATCCGAAGCCAACTTCAGCTTCGTGTCGTAGTCTTTGTCCGAAGTTCTTTCACCAATTCACGGGATTTCCCGATAGCATCTTGATTATTTCCTCGACACCGACTTGCAGAAGACCGAGATATTCCTATCTCTTTATCTTCATCTCCCTCTCTTTCCGTTCTTAATTTAAATTTTTTAACCATCACTCGGTCTGCCGCTGTCAAAATAAATAAATAAAAAATCTACGGAGTGGAACCATTTCCGGTTTGAACTTTCCACGGTTTGAGTGAGGTACATGTGTTGACCCAAACATTTTAAAAGCACATGTCAAATTCTCACATAAAGTAAAAAAATAGTCGTCTAAGAAATTAATTACATGAGCTTAAATATATAATTTTAAATAGACAATTTGAAAATGGCTCTGGAAGTATTGAGTGACTCAATAATAAAATATAATTTTAAATTTACAAAAAAAAAATATTTGTCGATCAAAAAATATAAAAACGGGAACGGAATAAAAAGTGCGAAATAAATAGTTAAATAAAAATGAAAGTACAATTAAATGAGCTCAGTTTTCTCTTCAGCGCCGCCTGGTGGTCGAGTTGTGGAACTGCAGGTGCAGCCGTTAGGAAGTTGATCCCTGCGGTTGCCACAGGCTAGGCTAACTACAAAAAGTAAACAAGTCTGTGGGCTGACATGACAATAAACTCCTTACAACCATGAAGGAAGACAAAGAAAACACTCGACCGAGGGAGAAGAAGATGGAGATTAGATGCGAAGATGGAGAGAAGACGGAAAAGGGCAAGGAGAAAAAGGAGGCCATGACAAAGGTAGGAGCTGCTAACAAAGCTAATGTTGCTACAAGCAGACGGCTTAGCATTTGGGTAGTTTAAAAATCACATATCACAATGCTGTTTATAAGGTTGTGTTATTACAGTTTAACACAATATAACATTGTGTGACTGATAAGTTTGGGTTTTGTTGTGAACCTCTTGATTATTCAAAGCTATGTGTTCAAACTTATATCTCTCAGATTGTGATCAGAAGATTGCCTCCCAGTCTGACTAAAGAGGAGCTGGAGGAGCAGCTGCAGCCCCTACCAGAGGTCGACTACATGGAGTTTTTCTCCAACGACACCAGGTAGTTCCTCCTGCCAAGCCTCCTCTGGTCATAAACATGAACTGCCAACATGATTTTATCTTGCTAAAACCTGGTTTCTGCTCGCAGCCTGTTCCCCCATCTCTTTGCCAGGGCTTACATCAGCTTCAATAACCAGGAGGACATCGTTCTCTTCAGGGACCGATTTGACGGATACGTGTTCATTGATAACAGAGGTAAATAGAAAGTAGGGCGGAAAGTGAAGTTTCTCAAAGAGTGGAGGTCCTGCATCATTTTTGTCCACTCGTGTTTCCTTTAACAGGACAGGAGTATCCTGCCATTGTTGAGTTTGCCCCATTCCAGAAGACGGCCAAGAAAAGAATTAAGAAAAAGGACTCAAAATGTGGAACGATCACCGAAGGTCAAAAAAAAAAAAAAAAGACCTGCCTCCAGACTACCTTGTGGCAAAAAGTTTAAATCTTAGTCTAATCTTTCCAGGACATGCAGTTAAAATTCCAGTATGTTTACATTTGTAATGGTCTTACAGAAATCACCTGTTCTTGGTGTGTTTCCTCAACAGTTTGCATTTAAATTACAGATACTCGTTTCAGAAGCTTAGTAAAGCGAAAAAGTTTTTCTTGTTTTATTACAATAAGATTTTAAGAGTAATTATCTTCTCTTTCCTAGTGACTGTTTGGTTTGAATAAAGAAACAAGAAAACCGTTTCTGTACCATGATTGTGGTCATATAGGCATATTTTAATGTTTTTAATTTTAGATCCTGATTATAAGAGATTTCTTGAGTATTACAATGGAGATGAAGAGAAGCTGACATCCACACCTGAGACTCTGCTAGAGGAAATCGAGGCAAGATCAAAGGAACTTGAAGGTTTGTTACTATTACCAGCACAAAAAACCTTTCAATCTGTGTATGACAGCCACGCATTATAACGGGGCTAATTTAGGATGTTTTTGTATTCACAGCTAAAAAAACAACTCCTCTGCTGGACTTCCTGAAGAATAAACAGGTAAAAACATTACATCGCTCTGGATAAGGGTTTCTGTCCTTATGGTAAATGTTTCCAGTCAAAAAATACATTTTAGTAACAGAGAAAGATAATCTTAGTAAGGACCATTGTGTTCAATGTCTATGCATGCCAGGAAAAAAATCTGTAAGGGAGCAAGTACTTATTTTATCGAACCGTTAACACGTTTTTTAAATTAATGTACAGAGACTGAGGGAGGAAAAGAAGGAGGAAAGAAGAAGGAGAGAGCTGGAGCGGAAGCGTCTGCGTGATGAAGAGCGTCGCAAGTGGAGGGAGGAGGAGAAAAGGAAACGAAAAGATGTAGAGAAGATGAAAAGACAAGAGAAACCATTGGAGAATAAAGACAAGGACCAGATTAAAGAAGAACCAAAAATTAAGGTTTGGGCTGTGAAGCAAAAACGCGCCATTTACTAAGCTATGTCATTTCCAGAAACTCAGTTTGTTGCTTTGTTTATTTTCAGCTCCTGAAGAAACCAGACAAAAGTGAAGACGGTGATTCTGAAAAGCCCAAAGAGAAGTTCAGGAAACCAGAGAAGCCACATAGAGAGGACCGATCCTCAGGAGGTGCCGATCACAGGAGGAGGCAGAACTTTGAGAGCAAGGAGGATCGAGAGAGAAAGTCAGTCCCTTTACTTCTTTCCCTTAACTGCCCGAGTTTAAACTCGATAACTGGACAGAAAGTTTTAACTTGCAGGGGGAACGATGACGGGCGGAAGGAGTTTAGGGAGCGAGACGGGGAGCGTCGGCAGAGAGAGAAGGATCGCCTCCGTCGGCAGGACGAGGAGCGGCGGAGGAGGAGGGAACAGCAGGACGGAGAGAACACGTCAAGGAAACGAGAGGAGATTAAAAGAGAAAAGGCTTCGGAGAAGAGGAGGAGCGAGAACTCTGCAGACTCTCCTCACTCTGAAAGGGTGGAGAAACCTCCTAGAGACCGCAAGAAGGAGGAGAGCAGTAAGAGTCAAAGAGTACGCAATAAGGTAGGAACGCTCTGCTTTCAGATCGGTGTCTTTTGTTTAGTTGTTTCTGAGCGGCTCTTTTGCTTCGTGGCAGGACCGACCCGCCATTCAGCTGTACCAGCCGGGGGCCCGGAGCCGCAACCATACCACAGGAGGAGGAGGAGCTGAATCCAGCTCTGCTGACAGGAAACCAGATGGCGACAACAAGAAAGCGGCTGACCGAGGAGACGACTGAGCGGCTTTTCCGATGTTGCCATTTTGTATTCTGTGGACGTGGAAGCTTACAGCCACACACAGGGCTGCAGCCGCAGGGCCCTACTCAGCTCTTCCAGTCCCAGTGGAGGACGGATTGCAGAGCCTTTTTTGGTTATTACGAGTGGTAACGATAACTGCTTGGAAGCGTGCGACTATAGTGGAGAGTGGGTGCTGCCAAAGCTTTCCTGGGACCAGGTGACCTTAAAGTGGCCTTATACGTCATCACTGTTTCCCTGCAAACATTCTCGGCTTAGTCATTTAGATCAGAACCTGCAACACCAAAATAACTTCAATGTGCTGTTTAGATACTTTTCTGTATGTCTCTACACTTTACACATATACTCTCTTCACACATTTTCACTTATACGCACACGCCGTACCCCACTCTACTCACAGAGAACGAAAATGTGCAGATGTACAGTGTTTCTGAAAAGTGAACAGGCCCTTTATAAAATTACAGCTTTCTGTGACATTAAAAAGAGTGTTTTTCAAGCTTTAATGTGATCCTTTCTGTATAATGCAACTGCAGATCTTCTATTCGGGGCTAAACAAACGTACAAAAATAATTTAAATTTTGTCCACAGCTTTCTTAACGTGACGGCAAAAATCTTTTTGTAAAATTAAATTCTGACCTCTATGTAGGCTGTTTAAAAACTAAAATTTTATGAATTTGAACATTAGCAGAGACTCCTACTGAGGCAAATGTGGAAACCACCCTATTGGGACTGCTGAACTTTTTATTTATTTAGGTAGTTCCCTGTAATCAACAGAAGAAAACTGGATCAGAACATCAATACCATTGTATTTCTTTTAGATGATTGTGTAAACCCAGTTTTTCCACCTACAGGTTTCTATTAATGTCACATTAAATATGAGAAACATTGTGAAATAATATATCATGGCATTGTAGCTAGTGTGTAAACTTAGGATATACTGTACTTCATGATTTGTCTCTAAACATACATGCTAGAGAATATAACCCACAGTTTGCTCTGGGATTGTAATTTTTATGCAACCGATGAAGGAGAAAGCCATTCCTCATCATACTGCCGTGTGACGTCTATGCTTGCATGTAGACTTCTCCTTCATGGCCTTCCTCCATTTCTTTTCTAACGTGGACTTACCTTAATAATCCTTTTTTGGTAGAAAAAATGGAGTAACACATTGGTGCAGATCAATAAAATGACAATTGCTAAAAATGAAAATCTTTGTTTGTTCCATATTACATTTTATTATTTTTTTCACATTAAATGTGTATTTTCTAAACCAATGTATACATAAAAGCTATTAAGGAACAATTTAACAAGCTGTTAGCCATCATGATTGCTAAGTTGCAGATTTGCATGTATAATTTCAATATGCAGTAGGTTAGAACATCTACGCTTTGAATATTCAAACTATCTGACACCCATCTGACTATCAGCCACCCATCCAGCCTGCCCTGAAGATCTGCGAGGAAGACGTGCTGAGACTTTTTTTAAAACAGAAAGTCAAGAAGGCCCCTGGTCCTGATGGAATCTCTCCCTCCTGCCTGAGGACCTGTGCAGACCAGCTTGCACCTGTCTTTACTAAGATCTTCAACAGATCACCGGAGCTGTGTGTTTTTCCGTCCTGTTTTAAAAGCTCCATAATAATACCCATTCCTAAAAAGACAACTATCACAGGACTAAATGACTACAGACCTGTTGCCCTGAACTCTGTGGTCATGAAGTCCTTTGAAAGACTGGTTCTCAACCACATTAAAGAAATCACGGACCCCTTGCTAGACCCCCTGCAATTTCCCTATCGGGCCAGCCGTTCGGTGGACGATGCAGTAAACATGGGTCTCCACTTCATCCTCCAACACCTTGAACACTCAGGAACTTAGGCAAGAATTCTGTTCCTGGATTTCAGCTCAGCCTTCAACACAATTATTCCAGGACAATTACACAGCAAACTGACTGAACTCAGCGTACCAGCCTCCACCTGCCAGTGGATAACTGACTTTCTTACTGGAAGAAAACAGCAGGTGAGGCTGGGAAAGTGTACTTCAGTGACCCAAACCATCAGCACGGGCGCCCCACAGGGTTGTGTACTCTCCCCACTGCTTTTCTCTGTGTACACAAATGACTGTACCTCCATGGACTCCTCTGTTAAAATCCTGAAGTTTCCAGATGACACAACAGTCATTGGTCTCATCAAGGACAGTGATGAGTCTGCTTACAGACGAGTGGTTGAACAGGTTGTCCTCTGGAGCAGTCAGAACAATCTGGAGTTGAACACAGCAAAAACAGTGGAGATGACCGTGGATTTCAGGAGGAGCCCCCCAACCCTGCCAGCACTCACCATCCTACACAGGACTGTGATGGCTGTGGAGTCCTACATGTTCCTAGGCACAACGATCTCCAAGGACCTTAAGTGGGACATCAACATTAACTCTATCATCAAGAGGGCTCAACAGAGGATATACTTTCTGTACCAGCTGAGGAAGTTCAACCTAGCCCAAGAGCTGATGGTGCAGTTCTACACAGCCATCATAGAGTCCATCATCACCACTTCCATCACAGTGTGGGGCAGTGCTATCACAAAACACGACACATAGAGACTGCAGCGCATTATCAAGTTTGCAGAGAGGACCATCGGTGTAAAGCTGCCCGTAATGCTGGACCTGCATACCTCCAGAACCAGGAAGCGTGCAGAGAAAATCATCACCGACCCGTTTCACCCTGGACGTCACCTGTTTCGGTGCCTTCCATCAGGCCGACGCTTCAGCCACATGAAGACCCGTAAGACCAGGCTACAGAGAAGCTTTTTTCCAACCTCCATTATTCTCATGAACAATTGAGCAATTCATTTATATATTTTTATGACTTCTATAGTTTTTATACCGCACAAAACTGCACTTTTTAAATAGTATATAAATTATCCATGCTGAATGTTACAAAATGTTTCTTTACTGTATTTTTCGTGCACTGCAAGCCTCTATATAACCAAAAACAAATTCCTTGTATAAGTGAGCATACTTTGCCAATAAAGCCTGATTCTGATTCTGATTGATATTTACATTTGAACAGCTTAAAAACTAAGTTATGTATAATTTCTTATGTTTTGGAAATATATTTTCCAAGGAATCGGTTCAATTTTATATGCAAATAACATATTTAAAACATGTTTATGTTCAGGCCAGAGGTAAACAACCTTTATAAAGCTACAAGCTGTTTTTGACTTTGGTCCAGCTAAAGCAAATTAAATGTTCTTTCGAAACAAACAAGCTTTTTCTTACAATACATGATATATGCAAAACAAAATTTAAGAAACAAACATGTTTACAAAAAAAATGGTATAATGATAAGTAAAATATTCCCTACACTATTAGTGTAAAAACACTAAATTCAATATAAAACATTGTTCAGTTTTTCATCGTGGCAGCAGTGCCCCATGTTAAATTGTAGTTTCTCCAGTTGCCAGTGGGTGTCGCTGCTGCGTCGCTGCCTACTTCTTAAACTGGGTCTACGTCACTTCCTTCTTTCTCTTCGTCCGCCGCCATAGTGGGGAAAGGACTGTGGAGAATATGGTAAATATGAAATCATCAAACATCCTTCTCGGCAAAGCTTTTAAACCATAACTGAGATCTGGTATGAGCCAGAAATGTTATAGTAGGCTATAAAGATGTAGGATTTTGTTCGGAAAATATGCAGATGGTATGATTTAATACGATGCTAGTCAAGCTAGCTGAACGCCTAGCTGGGTGATTTGGAGCGTATTCGTGGTTTTGTTTAGAAAAGTTTCACTGACTGGGTTCTTCTGTCGGTGTTCCCCCCCCCAGTCGTCCCACAAGACTTTCAGGATCAAGCGCTTCCTGGCCAAGAAGCAGAAACAGAACCGGCCGATACCTCAGTGGATCAGAATGAAGACCGGCAACAAGATCAGGCGAGTCCTCCGATGATGTTTCTGAAGCTGCTGGTTCACCCACGTTAAACTTCGTACGAGTCAATGTTATGAGGACATGCATCATAAATAACTTTAAACTAATCACATTAAGCTGTGGACCAAATTCTTTCTAGGGAGTTTAAGGTTAATTATTCAGGTTGCTCTCTGTTCACGACAGAGAAAATGTGATTCCAGTTTCAATGACCAATATCTAGATATTTTAGTATCAATATTCTTAAGGAACTTGACCTTTTGAAGCTGATGTATTTAAATGCAATCCTGCGCAGTAAAGCTGCATTTATTTACTTTGCTTATGGGATGTTCTTCTAAGAATGAAGAGAAGGAAGATAATAGATGTTAGACCCTGAAGTTGTTCTAAGACAGATTTTAGTGTATAATGTGCATTGTTAATGCATATTAATGCAATTGAGTGTTTTGGGAGGGTTACTGGTGTCCCTATACATTTTCAGTTCAAATAAAATACTGATAATATTGCTTGATATATTGGCATGAATCAAAAATACTGACATATTAAATTTAAAGTGTAATATTTTAGAAAGGCCTTGATGATCAGTGGTTTACATCAATAGCAAATTAGAAAACTTGTGTAGCTATCACTGGGCTCTGGATATAAGGAGGGTTGCATCTAAAACCCGCTGGACAGTGAATATAGAGGACCAGGTTTAGATCCGTGGTGTAATGTTTATTTCTAATGACTTGCATTCATTTCAGTCAGTCCATGACAAATTCATACTATAAGAACACAATGGATGTGTAAAATCAGGATAACAGGGACTGCTGTGACAGCATATTGTAGAACATAATAAAAGCCTTTCATTGTTCCTTAGCGGAGAAGTTCAGGGGTACCAATAAAAGGAAAGCATGCAAACTCGCAAAGAAAGGTATTTTAAAGGAAAATTTGCAGCAGAAAATGCTGTACTATTAAAAGTAAAATACTTATTTTCAAATACTGAAACTGTTTTCAGTGAAACTAGGTGTAATATGTAAAAAAAGGTTTACATACATTTATGGATTATAATGATTAGATGGACATGGTGCAAAACTGGTCAAATGTAAATAATATCTTGTAATTTCTGAAACACTTTCCATTTGTGTTGAAGGCACCAATAATGCACATTACATCGTGTCCTTATTTGTATCCCCATCCAAGGTGTATTATTTATATTAGAGTATAAAACAATAAAAATTTGTCATTGCTGAGATATTGGCGGTTGGTTTTAAAGTGGGTCTCTGATTCTCTTTTGGTTTCATAAACTGCTTACATTATTATCGTCATAAATCTCTGGGCAGCTAATGGCTATAGAACAAGATAAAACTACTGTAACTTCAGTTTTAAAGCAGGTCTGCAATTGCAGCACTCATCAGTAGAGTGCTGTCATTAACCCTGCTGAGAATATTTCAGCTGCTGCACCCATACTCCTCACCGTACTGGTGATGAAGACGCAGTGTAGCGGCAGGACAACTGGTTGCACCTTAATGATGCATCTCTACACTAAAGGCCCTCGTATTACTACCAATAAAAAGTGATAGGTCAAATTCTGAATAATCTTTTAGAAATAATTGAGCATTGCAGTTAACATGTTTAATGATGTCAGGGATTGAGCTCCACAGAATTCTCGTAATTTAGATAAAACTAAGTGTTTAATGCTTTTGCTGATGTTGCTGCATGAACAAATGTGTCCTTGTTTTTATAAAAAAAATATCTTTTTTTTTTGTAGGTACAACTCCAAGAGGAGACACTGGAGGAGGACCAAGCTTGGCTTGTAAGCGTCCAGCCATACCAAAATCTGCCAGGACCTCCAGCTGCTTGGCTGAACCGCTTGGAGGGAGCTACATCATCTGGAGCAGCATTTGTTTTGTACAGATACTCTGGCTATGCTCATGTTTGACAATAAAAGATCCCTGATCAGATTAGAAATGCAGATGTCATGGTTTTTTCCTGGTATTATCACAACTAATTAGTTGTGATAGTTTGGAAAATCAACATTTAAATGGATGTTGTAAAATTGGAAACTTTTCGTTAAATGTTGCATTTCATGTCTAACATTTAAGAAGAATAAGTTGCTTTTGCCCAATCTGATTGTGCTGGATGTGGAGAGAAATTAATCTTTTCCAACATAAAGATAGTGTTCACTCAATTTTGTTAATAGTTTTCAGGTTCCAATCCTTTTCCTCACTTATGGATCAATTGTTGAATTTTTCTAAAAGGTTAGTTCATGCAATGTTTTGCATGTCTAACTTTAATCCGTTTAAACCAGTAGTTTTCATTTTTAGACTTAAGGAACACCTCGGATGACGTATTAAGTGGGGAAGTTTTAGGTTTTTCAGAAATTCAACATGGCTTCATTTAAAATATTCTATAGTAAACTTTATACTGAAATGTTTTTACAAGTAAATGGTTTCACAGCAAGAACAAAATGCATTGAAAGTTTTTGCAAACTTAAGCTCAAAGTTCAACAACTTCAATTTGTACTATTAGGATTGTTGTAGTATAAACTATTTTAAATTGGCATTAAAAAGTGCCTAGCGTTAGTAAATGTCACTTTTTTAGAGTTCTTAGTTTGTATACACATTCACATTTTACGACAATTACATGCAATAGTACCTTGTATAGACAAAAACAATGAAGATAACCAACTTCCACTTTTAGAAACATATTTTTCAGCAGTAATTACAAAGGGAGAACTTGCCACACTAATTAACCAATATTTCTCTTACCAAATATTTTTTCCTGAAAATAAAACAATGACAAGTCTAGGGAATAAAAACCTGCGATCATGTTTCTGAAGACAACACAATACAAAGTTTTTTAAAATAAAATATACAAAAAATGTAAAGCATTTGTTACATTTGAGCAGAAATTCAAATCTACATGTATAAGAGAAAAAAAACTTATTTAGCTATAAAAGGTGAAAAATTACACGAGCTTTAGATTTTAACATTAAATATCAAGATCAAACCTTGTTTTTTGAAAATATAACTTGTTGGTTTTAGTGAGAAAACATAAGTGCTAGTAAAGGAATATTTAAGCATCTCACGTCTTGCTGCGAACAAACAAGGAGGATTTTATCTTCTTTAAAGAACCAAACCTCCAGCTGCCTCTCTTGCTTTTCTCAAAAGAACTCGCTTCTTCCGGCTCTGCGCAGTCGGGCTCGTTGCACGCGGCCGCGCTCTCTGCGCCTGCGCAGTTGTTGTTGACGTTCGCGTGGAAGCCGCAGCTGTGCTCCTCGTCCCAGGTTCCCAGCAGCTCCTTCATCTCCAGCGGGGCGTCCTCCCGCAGGTACTGCCATGGCCTCCGGCCGTTGTAGTCCATGGCGTCCAGACTGGCGCCGAAAGCCCCTACCAGCAGCTTGACGACCGCAAACCGGCCGTGTATGCTGGCGACGTGCAGCGGCGTGAGGCCGCCGCTGCCCCGCAGGTTCACGTCCACGCGGATGTCCGCTCGCTCGGCGAACCGCAGCAGCTTCAGCAGTGCCTCGTCCTCCCCACGCTTGGCCAGCCAGTGCAGCACAGAGTATCCGCTGATGAAGTCCCGCCTGCTCAGCAGCTGCGGGTCCTCGGAGATGAAGTTCATGATCGCCTCGTAGTTCCCCTCCACCGCCAGGAGCATCCAGGCGTGCTCCATGGGGTACAGAGCCCAGTCCGTCTCCTCCTCGGGGGGGACGCTGGAGGAGCTGCTCAGCAGCTCCTTTAGGTACTTTTTCCGCAAAGTGGGTCTGACAGTCTCCCGGTCCGGAGCGTCTCCTTCGGTGACCTCCTGCTGCCTCTGCAGCCTCGACCTACGCTGGGAAGCCCCCGGCATGACCTGCATGCCATACCGAGACAGCCGCTGCACAATGGAGCCCTTTCGGGGAGGCTTTCTCTCGGAGGCGTCTGGTCCCAATCCAGCACTTTCGTACATGCTGGCCTGGCTTACTCTGCAGTTTCCAGACTACTTCCTTCTAGGCTACACCCTGAAGATGTCTCAGATTATAAACTCCCAATAATTTCCTTCCACTCTACTCATTTCCTGTGTTGGGATAAAAATGCACTTTGATTTTCAAAGAAATTCAAGACGTCGCTTTTCTGAAGGTTTTCACAGCAACGGATTACCTCACCTTTTCAGCCACAAAAATATAAGCCTGCCCAGATAAAACTCAATAGCCATTTAAACAAGTAACTACTCCAAAGAAAAAAGGAAAGAGACCCTTTTAGTGTACAATTTAAATTGAGACAAATCTAGAGTTCCTTCTTTTCTCTGTAAAGAGGAAACCAAAGTTCAATCTAATCTGACAAAACCCAATAGCAAGAATCCCTCACATGTGACTCAGTGGACTTTAAAGCAGGAAGTAATAAAGTATACTCCCCTTACACTTTCAGTTTGCCAGTTAAGAGTTTCAGCCAAATTAAAGTGGTAAAACGTCTTTATTTGAAACAAACACAAAAACAGTCAAAAACATGCTTTAAAACTCAGATTCTGAAGGAAGTTCAGTCAGCTCGTCAAGAGTTTGAAGAAACGCAGCCAGCTCCTGGCAGTTTTCTGAAAATGATAGTGTGGTTAATGATACACTTTAAAACTGAAGGAGCTATAATTCATTTCAACACAGACAATCTATGAAAGACCAATGCATTTTTAAATACAGTTAAAAAAATAGGGGATGAGTCAGTCTGCACATTAACAAAAACTGAAAATCTTTAGTCTTGGCTATTATCGGAGGCTTTAGCACTTAAAAAAAGTTAATGATACTGAATATATCAGTTATAGTCACTATTATATCATGTGGTAGCTTATTTTTAAAAAGATGACCCATCAAATAACAGGATCTCAAAGTCATTATATGAAGTGACTTTCTATATTTTCATCTTCTGGTGTGCAGATTCTTAAAATGACCTTCAATTTAAAGGAGTCAGTCTTTACTTTCAGCCAGTACAACAGTGAAAAGTTATAAACTTTTATTTTAAAGAAATGTGACAATTTCCTTTTATAGAAAGCACTTTAGTCTTCATTCAGTAGGAGGTTTACTGAACATTTGTACTAATATTTGCATTCCTACTTTTTGCTATGATAAGAATGAATAGTTTTGAGACAACAAAATTGGTAAAGCAGATTAAATAAATGTAGATAAAGCTTCAGATCTCTTATAGAGTTCTTTGTTTCTTACACTTGTTCATTTTATGAATTGAATCACGATTTGTTTAAAATGTCTAAATGAATCTGCACAATCATTGAAAAGTAAACAAATACATTTTAAAATGTGTAATTTGGAAACAGTGTTGCAATTCAAATACAGTTTCGAACATTAAGTCACCTGTGCAAGAATGTTTCATGCTGTGACAATATAATTTCCCCTTTAGGCATAGGTCATAACAGGTTAGGCAAGACATTTTGTTGAGTTTGAGAATTTCAAAATAGTTCTTGGTTTTAATAAACAGCACAAATAATGATTATTCAATCTCAAGGAGGGGTAAAACATTTCCTTTAAAATGAGAGATTATCGAAAAGTCAAGAGGTCAGTCAATATCTCCAAGACATTAGTTTCAATTAGGCGGTTCAAAAAAAATAATTCCTACCTGAACACTCAGGCATCTTCACAGGTGAAAGATTTGGGAGCTCTTCCAGCCTTTCCTCATACAGATTAAGAGGTTCTCGTGGAAAACATGCCAATCCAGTTAGAGCCAAGCAGCTAAGAGGAACTATATCTTCAGGTACACTGTACCTCTCAAACTCTGAAATACATAAACTGTGTAATTATTTTAAATCTATTGTGTGGTAAAGTGCTCCAGATACCCTAAAGTGTTAAGGCGGTTTCAAGTCCTCAATGAAAGAGGAGGCTATGCTGGTAGTTTCCACTATGACTAAAGTTAGCAGAAATGAACTTTATAAAACAAAGGTGAAAAAATAATAACAAATAGGACATACAAAAATATTTGATAGCATTTATAGTTAAGCTGAGCCAGTACTTCACCTAATGGGTCATAAGGGATAAACTGCTCGATTTCTGGATATTCCTCCACTTTGATCTGAGGAGCTGGCTTCACTTTTGTTTCCTGTAGAGAACAAAAAAAAAAGCTTTTGAAGCACACACACAAAAAAAAGAAAAAGAAAAGAAAAGAAAGGTTTTACAACATGAAAATTTAGACCCCCCCGAACCTGTGACTTTAACAGCTTCTTCTCTGGTACATTGACAGCTGGGGTTGAGATCTTTTTGTTCACCATTCCAAAAGCCCTGCGACCAGATGGTAGGGGTGTTGTAATAGTTTTGGCCATCATGGGGGACTGTAGTTTCTCTTGGGG
>JAVLVB010000444.1:493944-529036 GCA_032876305.1 Orestias chungarensis | reverse complement strand
GGGTTCACATTGACATTAGCGTTGAAACCGCAGCTGTGCTCCTCATCCCAGATTCACAGCAGCTCCTTCATCTCCAGCGGGGCATCCTCCCGCAGGTACTGGCACGGCAGCAGTTGAACTGAAAAATACTATAAACTTGACAAGATGACGACTCTATACCCATCTATGTCTAGAATGACAGCACAACTAGTATAAACGATTTAATTGTTTTCAGAATTAAGTTATTTGACAGCTCTAAGAACATGTTAGATGTGAAGCAGGGACTTGATATAAAGCCAAAATGTTCCAGTTATTCCACAACTGTGGATTATATTCCAGTTCTTGAAGTTCATATTAAAAAGTTTTCCATTTGGTGCTTCACTGTCCCAGTGTACCAACAGCAAAGCTGTACTGACAGTTACAAATACAGCTTAAACTACTGAATCAGGTTTTTTTAAATTTTTAAACAGATTCACAATTTGGAACACTTAAACATTTCCTTAAAAATAAGAATGGGACTAACTAAAACATAAATACTACAATGGGAACCTACTGAAGATAGTTTTATGCTTTGTTCATCATATGCCCTTGATTCCCTCTGCATTACTTACTGCATTAATGCAGCATGGAACGGAAGCAAGCAATCTCTGGACCTTTTAAGGATAAATGGCTTAGGTTTTACTCACCCTCACCACAACACATTTCATGCTTTCTAAATACAGCACGACGAAAAACACTTTTTTTTTTTTTTTAATAAGGACTTGTGGCTTGCCCTTTAATAGCTCAGAAAATATATAAACCTTCTGACCAATTTGACTCAAATTTGCTAAGATACATTTATAATATAAGACTGTTTACAGTACAAAAAGGCCAAATTGGTTGATACAGGTCCCAGTTTAGTTGATACAGCAAAAAAGGCTAGAAGCGTAAACAATTAAACACAAATTAGCATTAGATATAAAGCGTGTATACGTGTTAATTTAGCTAGTCAAACATTTAAAGAGTGATTTAACGTCAAGCTTAAAGACCTGACCGTTGATTTAACGGCTGTCCAGCAATTAGACGCAGCTGCAGACAACAGTTAGCTGTTACTGTTACCGTTTTAGTTGTTTTTTTTTAGCAAAAGTTACTAAAACAAGACAGGATAAAGACCCACCTTTTGGAACTGGAGGTTTCAACAAGCCCTTATGTGTTTACAAGCCTTGAGCTAAATTGTTGTGGCGTCCAACGTTCGCGGCTCAACTTTAAATCAGCTGCCTTCTTCCTATTGGTCGCCCTCAGACACGTGACTAAAAGGGCGTTTCCATATTGGCTAAAGCTGAATATTTGATTTGTGGTTTGTGATTTAAAGCTACTAGGTTCCTGTTACTTGAAGCGGGCGTGTAATATGTACACCTTTAAACTTTGCTTCATGTTCTGTTGAGTCATACGACAAAAAGAGGAATACATATAACAGCTTTCTCAAAATTTAGCTAATAACTGAACGTAGTTTCCGTTTGAAACGATCTCCAACCATCAGTTGCAACTATTACGGCATCCGGGATGGGGGTAGGGATTCGGTGGATTTTACTCTTATTTTATCTTTCCTTTTACTTAAAATGCATTTATACAAAAAATAAAATCTTATTCTTTTAAAAATAAATGAATTATGACATTATTCGCTCTTTTTTATTAATGTTATATCGTGTGTAAGCCTTCTCAAATAAATGGTACGTTCCGAGCAGGCCAGCCTCGACGTTAACGTCAACCTCGCTGCTTCCTTTGCTAAACCCCAGAGCAGTGGAGGGTTTGTTCCCCAGCTAACAGCACTCACCATGGCGTCCACTGAAATAGCGAGGCAGGCTGTAAGTTGCTCGTTTTACACATGAATGCTCTCATTATGCATATCTTACATATTGAGGTCACAAAAAAAAAAAAAAGTATGGCGAAATACTAGGGAGAGGAGAAATTAGGGAAGATTTGTGGCGCTAACATCCGTTTGTCGTTCCTCATTCTGATCAAAAATGTAACCCAGCATACACAACGCGGTTTAAAAAACGCTTTTACAGGTTTTAAAAATCAGCATTTACCCTATAAACGTCTGAAGTTGGTGCTTATAAGTGACTAACCAACGTCCATCTGTTGAAATGTTAGCAATTTTTTATCAAGCGCGGCTAAATTTATTAATATGACTTCTAAACTAAACGTGCATTTGTAAGTTACAGGTGAAAATGTTTAAAACAGTCGAAGATTGTAAGGTATTATGACATTGAACCGTTAAACACCCACATATAGCCGTAGGTAGGCCATTCATGCTCGACGCCCCCGTTTAAGCACAGCTTCGCTGCTCGTTTCCGTTATGTTGTTTCAAGTCCTGTTAACTTTCACACGGCTGCATTTGTATTTGCTTTTTAAAAAGCGATATAATGTAAAAAGCTTGCATTTTTAAAATTGTCCTCTTGCTCTCTTTATCCTTTTTTTTTTCTCGTGGTAAAGGAAGCCACTTAACCCAGAGGGGTCGCTTAGAATAGCAGAGGCTGTTCTGTTTGATTTTCCCTTTGTGGCTCAATGAATGAAACCGGCTGTGTGCTGCTTGAAAAGCGAGGATGATTATTTGAGGAATGCTGCAGAAATAGAGGCTGTTTTGTCCTGTTGCATGACCATCAGTCTCCCCAAACCGTCTCCCAGCTGTTTAACCCCAGCTCCAGCCATCCAAGCAATCCACAACTGTTTAGGAACATTAGGTTGCACATGTACTTAAAATTTACTCTGAGAGTATGTTTTTTTTTTCACTTTTATTTTAAAGACTTGCTCAAATTGGACAACAGCGCTATGTTATGTTAAGCCACATAATGGCCGGTTTCTCTGAGGTTTTGCTGGTGGAGAGATTTAGCAGTTTTGGCATCTAATGCAAATTCTTTGCTTCCCGCAGCTTATAATATAAACATAGCTGACTGAAGAAAAAATAATGAATTACAGAAATCAAAACATTAACTGACAACCAGACACATTTAAAAAAAAAAGGTGAAGATAGGAAAAATTGTTTTTCCATGTACAGTGTGATGCATTTTGTCACAAATCAACGACAACATTAAATGTATTTTATCAGGGATTTTGATTGACAGACCAACCAAAGTAAAACGATATCATATCGAAGCTGGTCATGCAAATATAAATCTGAAAGGTGTGGTATGTGTAGTTATTCAGACCAGCTTTGGTATTTGATGCATATCCCGCTGCAAGTCTTTTGGATTATGTCTCTGGCAGCTTTGCACATTTAGAGCTTTAATATTTTGTTGGTTTGTATTTGTGAAATAGTTTAAGGTCTTTTACATTTAATAAAGACATTTGGATGTAAATAAAAAATGTTTTTTGCTTCCTGCGCGATTTACATCCACAGCTTGCAATCAATTCTGCTTATGAAAAATATCCATCTTAAGTCTGCAGACACACAACAGGCATTGGAAACCCCTAATCTAAATTGTTTTAGTTTTAGCTGTATGTTTGGGTTTTTGACTTGCTAAAAAGAAAACAACCTAACCTCAAGTCTGTTGCAGCCACCAACAGATTTAAAAAAAAAATATCCTTGATGTTCCTCTGTCTTTACTGTAACTACTAGCAGCTCTACTATCCCTGCTGGAAAACAATATCCCTAAAGTATGATGCTGCCATCACTATGGTTTACATTTAGGATTATGTGTTCAGAATAATGTTCAGTGTTAGTTTTCTGAAAAGTGACTTATTTTTGTGAATTAAAATAAAAAACCTTCCATATTTGACTTCATAAATACCTTAAGACTCAAAATAACACATATATCCTGGGTTTAGTAATTTTGCCAGTTTGAAAAACAGTGGATTTTACTGTTGGATACCCAGGTAAACCAAATAGCTGGACGAAACACAGATTTATTAAAATTTTGAAAACCATGCATTACTTTTACTTCACTTCAAAAGCGTGCTCTACTTTTTGTTGGTCCATTACCAAAAATCCTGATAAAATCAAATCAAGTTTGACCAGATCAGAAAATTTACTCATATCCTCATATCCGTTTTATCTTCTTTTTGATGTTGCATTACTTTACACGGCTCTATCATTCCTTATATGTACTTCTGTGGTTTTGCACTGTTTCGACTGACGGAAGAGAACTGCAGCTCTGAAAAAAACAGGAAGTTAGTTAGACTGCACCTGAATTTAGTCTCCTTCTCTACAATCTGACATGACGGAGGACGAGGTAATGCAAGTCTCAGCTGCTAATCTAATGGGATTTTTCTGCAGGGCATAGATGAGTGTGAACTTAGATTTTTCCGATGTTGAAGAAAGTTCTGAATGTGATTACAACCCATCTAAACTAGATTTTTAGGGCAGCAGTGAGCTCATTATTCCAGACACTAAACTGATTTCTTTTCTTTTCAGGGCGAAGGAGTTCGTGGTGTGCCTCTAGCGGGCCATGTCGGCTTTGACAGCATGCCTGACCAGCTGGTCAACAAGTCTGTCAACCGTGGTTTCTGCTTCAACATCCTCTGCGTTGGTGAGCAAATCTTTGCTTGCTTTTGTGTCTGCAAGCCTCAAAACCAGATGTTTGTTTCACATAAGAAATCGCTGTATGCTTGCTCAACCTGCTGATGGGCTCCATTTTAGTTACCATTAAGATGAATATTAGGGATGGACCATAATTGTTATTAGTCTGATAAGTAGAATTAGACAGATATTTGGCAGCCCATATTTATTTCCATCTTGTTGCTGTTTGTGCTCACGTTTCTGTTCACATTGTATTTTTTTGGTAAATAACTAATAGTGATGCTGTAAGTGCCAGGATTGTGGAGCGTTTCACTGAAACATGGATTGATGCCAGTGTTGTGGCAAAACATCTAAAGGATAAGGGAATCGTCATAATATTGGTAAATGTTGGTTAACGGCAAAAACAATTATATTATCGGATATGTGTATCGGCCAAGATTTTCATATTAGTGCATCCCTAAATCTGCCATCTTTATGATAGGAAAGTTAACCTGTGGTAACCCAACACCACACGTTGGTATTTGGACTTATGTGGCAGTTAGATTTTTTAAATTTTTTTATAATCATTTGTTTTTTGTATGCTTATTGGTAATAATGGGGGGATACTTCTGTCGAACTGGCCATTATTGTCCACTTATTAGGGGTCGGTTCGCGGGGACAGTGACTTAAGCAGAGATTCCCTTCACCCCAGCAACTTGGGTCATCTCATAAAATTTTGAAAATGTTACATCCAGTGCATGTTGCTGTTTTATATAGAAATGAGTTACACTGTCTGTAGGTCAGGCTGGGATGCATAAAAATAGACTTTCTGAGTGCCGGAGCCCCATATCTGAGTCATCTGAACGCCTCTAACACAATTTGGTCAAAATGAAAAGCTTAGAAATTCCATTGTGGCTGTAAGCATTAAAAATTGTGGGTAACTGCTCCTTCACGCTGTTTTTAAATCTACACACTTCATTTATTACCAATTTCTACTTTCCATCTAGATTCCGTTAAATTGTTAAAGGAGCTTAATTTAAAGCTGATTAAAAGAGCTCTGGTCGCAGAGCTAATATTCAAATGGGATCATAATGGAGATTTATGTGTTTAATGGATATGAGAACAGTATTTTTTTACTCAACAGGACAATAGTTTAACTAAGCTTTAAAGAAAGCTGTCAGAATGTTGGTTGTGGAAACTACTTTAAAAAAACTTAAATGGTTTGCTTTGATCTAAATAAGTATATGAACTTTAAATTTTTTTTCACATTTCATGTTAAAATTCAGTTCTGAGCACTATAAATATAATTTAGGGCACTCTGTTTTTTAACTGGACTGATGTAATCCTTGCAAGAGAATACAAGTAATAAGGTTGTTTAAAGATGAATACTTTATGTTGCAGCCACCATGTTCCATTTTTAATAAGGTTTAGCTGTGTCTGCAATTTAAATTGTTTCCACTCACTTGTGTTGGGGATAAATTTGTATTGTTGAATTGCACAAAATCTTTCCAGGTGCTTTGGATAGTTCTGATATGTTTTATTTCTGTCATTCAGGTGAGACGGGCCTTGGCAAGTCCACTCTAATGGACACGCTGTTCAACACCAAGTTTGAGGGCGATCCCACCCAGCACAACCAACCGGGGGTGACGCTGAAGTCCAACACCTACGAGCTCCAGGAGAGCAACGTGCGCCTCAAGCTGACTGTGGTCAACACGGTGGGCTTTGGAGACCAGATTAATAAGGAACAGAGGTAAATAAGTGGGATCCTTCAAGCTACTCTGGAGCAGTAATGAATCTTCATAAAACCTTTGATCATTCATGACAGATATTACAATGATGGTTTGATCGCAGAACATGATTTCAAAAGTTTATATTTAAAATTTTACTAAGGAAAATTGGATATAGGTGCTTTCCATGGTGGCATCAGAAGAATATCACAGCCCTTGGGTTGGGCGGTATACACTCGTAAGATTTTGTTACCAAACATTCACTGCTAAAAGTAACTTTGCACCCTTTTGGAGTGGACGGTCTCATGTGAACGGTAAATATGTGGTTTCATCCAGTCCTTCCTTTTTTCCCGCACATTAAACAAGAACAAACACAGCTTTAGTCATGTGATCCACAAGCTACTGTAGGCCAGGTAAGAAATCTGGTGTTGAACCTCAAGCTGTCCTCAGTGGATGAGGTTGTTGTTCCTCTTTACCAAGTTTGTTGTTCAATAAAAATGCATTTAAATAATGAATAAGAAATTAAATTAATTTTTGTCAATTTCAGACTGGTAAACTGTACAAATGTAGGCCTACTAAATATTTTTTAGGTCCTTGGTTAATATTTGACTGACAATGGGGTAATTGTACTGTAACAACAGGGCACTGAGTAAAAATAGCAGTATTTATACAAAAACAGCATAAAAATGTATAGCTTGATATGGATGCTTCTATTAAAAAAACTTCAAAAATGATTACAATTGCAACCAAAATAATAGGCTGAAGATGCTGTTTGTACTTTTGTTTTAGGGGATTTATTTTTTTTGCCTGCTGAGTTCTGTTGCTCCAGCATGTTATCTAGAATCTCGTTAAAAGGACCTTTAAAAGAACAGTTAAATGAAACTTTAACTTTTTAAAACCTCGGTATAGCTTATAATTATCTCGCCGATGTTTGGTAACAACATATAAAAGTCATTCTTTACTGGCTTGCTTTTTGAAAATTCTTAAAATGTTTTCTCCTTTTGTTAAACGTTTAGGACAAATAACAAAGTTGTAATGAAAAAAGTGTTACATTTTTTGGACGCATGTCTTGAAATGTTTTCTTTTCTAATCTATGGATTACATTTAAAGTTGTTTTATTATTAAAGTAGTTTTTTTAGTTTTTAAAAGTGATTCGGAGGCTTGTTTAGTTGAGGAAAGCACGCCTTCTCCTGATAAACAACTCTCTTAACAAAAGGAGGAAATACTAAATTGCTTCCCCATCCTTCTCATTGTCAGCTACAAATCCATTGTGGAGTTCATCGATGCCCAGTTCGAAGCGTACCTCCAGGAGGAGCTGAAAATCAAGCGGACGCTACACAGCTACCACGACACCCGAATCCACGCTTGCTTATATTTTATCGCGCCGACGGGACACTCTCTGAAATCCCTGGACCTGGTGACGATGAAAAAACTGGACAGTAAGGTGAGTTTCACCCTGAAAAATTGCATGGAATATTTTTAATGTTTCTCATGCGGTAGTTTGGATCAATCGTTTTAGCATTACGTAGATGTTAGAAGCAGTAGTCAGCTGTGAAATGCAGCCTGCATACAGACGACCGCATAGGTTCCTTGAGCTCTTTTCTGCCGCAGCGTATTTGCATGAAGCTTTTTGCTTTTGCACAAAGAGTTTGTTTGGTATTTACCAAAGCAGCTGTTTCTTTATCCTGCCCTCAAAACTCTTCTGAGTTATTCCACGTAGTGGGCTCTCTATGTAGGATCCTCCCTACATGATGGAAAGAACTGTTTTTGTTCACGGGACCCAGAGCATTCATAGCCATTAGTTACAAGGGGCTTAGATGTTCAAAGTTCAAAAGACAGAAAAACTGTTGCGTGGGAGGAAACCAGATCCAAAACTATCAGAAAGGCCCTGATTGCACTTCCCCTGCTTCTACAGGATCTATTTAGGAGAAGTACATAGAATCCTTATAAAATCCAACTTTATGTTAGGATTCAATTTGATTGTCAAGCCAGCAGCTTTTTTTTTGTCTAAACACAAGTGTAGTTGCTTTCTAAATACAGTATTAAGACCTCTTTTCAAGTTCTATTTAACTACAGTATGTTCGAGTTATTAGGGGCAAAAAAAAAACATTTGACCTACAAATTATGAGGATTTGCTGTAAAACGAATATTTTGGAACAAAGACAAAATGATTATTATTTTTTTTATTAATTGGCTACAGCATCTTGTATTGGGGATTAGCACTGTTCATGTTAAATGTGGAAGACATCCTTCACTGTCCATAATTTCCAGAATGCTGCTCTATTTAAAATCCAGCATCTTTAGTAGAAGATGGAGGTTTAAAGCTCAAGAAGATAAAACAGAACATTTGAGGCTGCTGTCCTACTTCAATAGTTTCTGTTATCAGCTGAAGTCGACCCTGGGTCAATTTGCTTCTTTGCTATTGCTAATTATCTGTTGTGGCAACCTAGATGAGCCACCTTCTTTAAAGGAAATTGTTTGCATTCTTGTGCTTTTCCTGGACCTCATTCTAAATATCTCACCGATACTGAACATGTCTTGCTTTAAATTTTAATTAGTAACAGGTTCTACACGGAAGATTGTTCTGATAAGCAAGATCTAATAGCATTCGGGTGCGGTGCCTTGACTGATCTCAAAAAGGTCGCGGTCAGGGAATCTCAAGTAAATAATCAGCTGAATAATTATTGCATGTTTAGGAAATACTACAAAATTAGAAACAAATTCAGAATATCAGAAAAGCTGATTTCTATGCACTGTGGCTAAACTATGCGTTTGTCAGAGCTACCACTATGAGATTATCTGATTTATTTTTATATTCAGTCAGAGCCTTTATCTATGTTTGGACTAAAGAAGCAGAGCAGAAGGCTGTAGAACAGAACTTTAAAAAGATCTAAATTTAGCTGCATTACTATTCTTTTTACTTTTCTTTTTTTTAAACCTGTAGTTCATCTCTCTTTAGGTCAACATCATCCCCATCATTGCCAAGTCGGACGCCATCTCTAAGAGCGAACTGGCCAAGTTTAAAATCAAAATCACCAGTGAGCTGGTCAGCAACGGGGTTCAGATTTACCAGTTCCCCACTGATGACGAGTCTGTGGCCGAAATCAACTCCACCATGAACGTAAGGCTGACATTTCTACCTCATTTACTAAGGTGTTATTGTGTGGCCTGCTGGAGTTCATACCATGTTACTGTAAGAGATAAGTCACAGAGGTAGTCACAGACATGGAGTCCATAGCGGGTAAGTGGAGATCCAGAGTTATTACTTACTTAGTTCTTTATAATTAGTTAGTGTAATTAATGATATATATTTCTACAAAAGGCTATTTAAAACATGTTTATGAAAATTACCAAAGCATAACACCACTACTGCACTACATTTATCATTAAAACTGTACTTCTCTCTTGCTTCGTCCTCCATTGGTAACAAAAATATCTAATTAGCCTCAAATATGGCCTCTGAATTTATAAAACACCAGAGATTACATTGGTAGGTCTGAGGATAGAGGATCCAGAAGATACAACCTAATGAAGGCGAGTGTTGGAGAAGAGGGTTAAAACTCATACAATTACATTTGGTAATAATTTCTATCAATACAGCTTCGTGTCATGTGAGTCAGGCCAGGCACTGTCGTTTCTGCTCACACGGTCTGGACTGGAGGCTGTCACATGTGGGGAGAGATGTTTTCAAAGCGGCACAATCAGTCGATTCACGCTGCAGGAAGTCGGCCATGTGGTATCAGGGTTCGCGTCCAGCGACTTATGAGCCACAGCTCTCGGCTAGCTGTTTAATTAACCATGATCACTACTCTTACATCTCTACAGTGTTTTCTTTGCTTTTGTACATCAGTAGGATATTTGTGATGTATTAAAATACATTCAAGTCCACATGACTCCTCCTACTGAAGAACTATCTCCATTTTTCGAGTGCATGTCATAATACATGTCATAACGGTGCTTTTCTTTTTTCTGCTTTCACAGAGCCATTTGCCCTTTGCAGTGGTGGGGAGCACAGAGGAAGTGAAGATTGGGAATAAGATGGTGAAGGCTCGGCAGTACCCCTGGGGGACGGTGCAGGGTAAGCCCATCTTACCTTGAGTTCAGGAAGTGAAACCACACACTCTTGTCTGCAAAGTTTCCTTACTTTATGCTTTCCCTCAGTTCAACCAGCCAGTGTGAGCTAGCTAAAAACCGGTTATGTAACCTCATTAACTCTAATATCATCCCTATCATTGCAGTATGGATCAGAGCTGCACCTCTTAGCGCTTACATTCTTCATGTCACTAATGGCTTCCTATTGATCCGTTTCCAGACCAATCTATAATAAAGGGTTTGTAATGTTTTCAAAAAGCAGCATCAGAACCTGTAGCTGATGAGGTTATCTGACATGTCAAGACACCCTGATCTACTCTGCAGCTGTTTGTCTTAGTTCTATAAAAAAAAAAATATTTATACGTATTATTTTGTTGTAGTGTTTTGTTTTTTGCGGCAAGTCGTTAAGTTACAGGGCTACTCAGTCAGTAGCACTGTTGTGCCGCAGCATGAAGGCTCATTGTTCAGCTCAATCCAGCAATTAAATAAATAGAGAAGCCACACAAGAAGAGCATTTCCCTGCTGTGGATCTGTTTAATAAGGTCAGGGTTTGTTTTCACAACCACGAGGTCATCCAGTGTGGCTGTTTCCCTTTTTCACTATTAGACCATCAAGATTCCCTGTGTGTTTCGATGCAGTCTGATCTTTTTGCCGTCTCATTTGTGTTTCTCTCAGTGGAGAATGAAAACCACTGTGATTTTGTGAAACTGAGGGAGATGCTGATCAGAGTGAACATGGAAGATCTGCGAGAACAAACCCACACACGCCACTACGAGCTGTACCGCCGCTGCAAACTGGAGGAAATGGGCTTCAAGGATACCGATCCTAACAGCAAGCCCTTCAGGTTTCAGATTCACATCCAATCTGTTTTTTTCTTCTTTTTTTTTTTCGCTTTCTCCCTGCATAATTTTTTTTTTTTTATGGTCTTCCTTTTGTTGGACCAGTTTGCAGGAGACATACGAAGCAAAGCGGAATGAGTTTATGGGTGAGCTGCAGAAAAAGGAGGAAGAAATGAGGCAGATGTTTGTCCAGAGAGTTAAAGAGAAGGAGGGGGAGCTCAAAGAGGCAGAGAAGGAGGTAACAATTTATATAAATAACTTTGTCACTTCTCTATTTTTGCTTGTTTTTATGATAAACACAAACCTCCCGTTTGTGTTTATTACCATGTAGCTGCATGAGAAGTTTGATCGCTTAAAGAAGCTCCACCAGGATGAGAAAAAGAAGCTTGAGGAGAAGAAAAAGACTCTGGACGATGAAGTCAACACATTCAAACAGAAAAAGACTGCGGCAGAGCTCCTGCAGAACCAAGCTCAGCAGGCAGGGGGCTCCACGACGCTTAAAAGGGACAAAGAGAGGAAAAAGTGAGTATCAGTTCCCTCTGATTCCTGAACAACTTACCAAAAACACTGGAGGTCTAACTAGGTGCACTTTGTTGCAGTCTTAAAAAACATGAAAGCTTATTTATAATTATTAGCACTTACTTTATAGTTTTAGAAACCTTAAAGGTTATTATGTAACTTATTCAATTCCTTTAAACGTGTTAGATATATTTGACTTCAAATCATTGGTTGTACAAAATTTCTAACTCTATATGCATAATAGCAGTGTGCACACCCACATCTTTTCAATCTATATTCTTTGAGGTGAAGATAAAAAGGATAAGTTAAAAAAAAAAGTTGTAAAATAAATATATTTTTTATTGCAATAGAATAATCTCACACTGAAAACGATAAGAAAAAATGTAAATGTAATTTATGTCAAGTTACTCGCGGAGGGGGTGGGGTCAATATTAAGAAGTAAAACTCTTCTAAAGTCATTGTTATAAAACTTTAGCAAAGATTGGCATATCTAAATGTTAACATTGAATATGTTTTTATTGGGAAACCGTTCAAACTTGTTACTGTGCAGCCCTATTTACATTTTGCTAAGCTTGAGTGAAAAACACTCCAGGTGGGCTTTCTGTAAAAACAGAACCTCATGCCTCTTGTTAAACATCCAGAGGATCTGTGATGCTGTGGGCCTGTTGTTGGACGCTTGTTAAAAACTCTGATCCTTGTTAAATCCAGGTGATTTCTGCTAGTAAATTAATAAATAATGGGTCTTTCAGTTTGAAAGTGACCCAAAACAACTTGTCCAAGTCTCTTGTGACGGCCATCTTAGTAACCAGAACAAAATCCTCTTGAAAATGTTTGCAAAGAGAGGAGGCTTTAATTTTTTTTAAATTTCAGTGTGAAATGATTTTAAAGGAATGAAAGATTAATTTAGTTGGGCTTTCTACCATACTTTCTTTATTTGTGTGTTTATTATTAACTTTACTGCTGGTAACAGTCGTGTTCTGGTTCAATGTTTAAGCCTACATACCTGCTTTAGAAAAAGAAGGCGACACTTGCACTGAGAACATTCGTGTAGATGTATTCCTATTCATTTTCCATCACAACTAAGTTTGTCTTTTCATGAGCGTTGCCTGACCTTTTTCTTTTCTTAGAAAAGATCCAGTTGAGCTCGATCAGCGGATCAATGTCATGTGTTCACCCACTTGATGAACTAACAAAACGATAACAATCGCATCTGTTTTAATCTTCAGCTGAATTCCCCTGTTGGCAGTCCACAGGACGCAGTTGTTGGTGCTTGTTGTGTATTTTGTTGATGTTATGAACGCATGTGTCACCTTTATCGCATCCATAATGTTTTCCAGTTAACTCCTCCCACACTTGCTGCATGCTGCATGAGGCACCTTTTCTGGTAAGACACCCCCTACCCTTATTCCGTTTCACCAAATCAGATTAAAATTAAAAATGACAATATAATGAAACAGTACTTATACCCGTTTTTTTTACAACCACAATATTTATTCCATTGGAACATTATTGCTTTAAAACATTTTTTGTTTGTTTTTAATATAAAAACCTGAAAGTGTTTATGAAAGAAGACCCTAAACGTGCCACAGAACGACATCAAAGCATATTAATGTCTTCGCATGGCCTAGTCCAAGCTCAGCCAATTATCTCTGACTATGCAATACTTTGTGTTGGTCAGTCACATAAAATCCTAATAAAATGTCAGTTTGTGGTTATAAAAACCTCAACTGTAATAAATAAATATTTTTTCTTTTTTTGTAATTTATAACAATTTCAGAAAACTACTTATTTAAAAAAATTTAAGGAAAATCTAAATTAGCACAAATCTATTAAATGTTAGAGGTCAACAACATGACCTTTGAGTCCATACACAGCCGTTAGACACAGTATGTGTAAACATTTAAAAACTAAAACATTTAAATCAGTCAGTTCGATCAGTTTATTAGATCCCCAAAAGACAGCATTTGATGCTCTTGTTCTGTCCGTCTCTCTAAAGCCCAAAACATACCGGTTCTGTCCAACTCTTGACGCTCAGCTCCAGTTTTTATTTATATTTTTTTCCTGAGACACGGGTTCCTACTAATCGTGTCACAAGGGACTATGCCAGTATGTTTGTTAAATACAAAACTGCATTAGCAAACCCAAACAAATGCTCATTTACATCTTATAATTGTATTTCATACTTTGATAGGCAAACGGACCGCATTTACACTGTGAGCCCTCCTGATAAACAGTAGCACAATAGTACTGTATTATCCATGAGTTTATGTTGCAATGTGATTATTTTAGTTTGTGTTTTCCCCAAAAACGTAAGCTTTATTTTGCCACCGCATATCTGCTCCTGTCTGAATCATTACATCCCCATAGAACGGGAGCGTAGTGGGAGCAAAATCCGATGATCAGAAGCGCAGTCGGAGGGATTCACATGCGGTCCACGTTTGCTTTACGTCCTGAAAGCTTCATATAGCATCCAACGCGATTTTTTTTTCCATTGAATCCGTTGTGTCTTTGGCTTTAAGACTGTAAAGGTTTCTCTTGTTTTCATGGCTGTCCAAAGTAGCGCCCCACCCAACCCAACAGTCACACAAAGAACCATTCAAGGCTGAACTGGGTCACACCACAGCAGCGAGAAGCCTGGGGCCACCTCTCTGTTTTTAGACGATTTGTTGATCTCTCAGATATTTCTTGACCCACCCTCTTGCTTTTGGCAGGATTTCAAAGCTAACAAAAGACAGAGGGATTTATGGGTTTGATTGGGATCCACTGAAAAAACATAAAAAGAAGTAAATTAAAAAAATTTACTTGGGTGGGTGTTACCTTTCAAAAACAACTCCTCACTTTTTTGCATGTTTTCTTCTGAGTACCGTCTAACGTTAATGTGCTGATTTGTAACTGTGAACAAAAAGCATTAACAGCCCTTCTCTCTCATTTCCAGCTAAGGACCCTGTAGAAAAAGTCCTCCCTTGTGGCAATCCTGCTGTGAATGAGCTTCCATCCCCATTATGTTTTACAGTATCCCTCCCTCACCTCCGCCTGCACCCAAATCCCATTAACTCCACCCTCCTCCACATGCCCCCCACCCCGTCCTTTCTGCAGCTTTAGTGGAAGACGCTGGGCATTACTATCAATTCGACATCCCTGTTTTTAGTGTTTTTTTGTTGTTGTTTTTTTCTATCTGATCGAGGCTTGTGGGTTTTGTACACGTGGATCATTCAGTTAAAGTCACAATTTTCATTCCATATTTGTTTCCTACTCAGAAATTCTTTGCATGATGTGAGCTTTTTTTTATTGAATATTAACATACATGGCTACTGGTGTGATGGGCAGAAATGTGTTGGGGCTAACGAAAAACATGCATCCGTGTGAGGTTTGTATTCTGAAGATTAGGTGTTTCACTTTTGCCGCTCTAAATGTAATGTGCCAATCAAAGTGGAGTATTATCCATGTGCTGTAGCTCTTTTAGCTTACTTAAAATAAAAAGATAAAAACTAATGTGAAACATTGCTTTTACTTCAATTTTTACCGTGCAAAACAGCCAAACCTCACGCTGATGTTGTTTTGCTTTAGCCTGATGCATGATCAGATGCAAGCTAGATATCGTTTTGCCATTTCTCGCATACCTCATTCATCGTCATGTTTTATTGGCATACGTGTATTAGCTTTCATGTTTGCACTTTGTTTTATACTCCAATGTGATGTGATGTGTTTCGAAGTATATTTCAGTGTCATCAGTGCAATTGTAACTTTCTTTTTTGTACTTTTTATATATGGGCACATTTAAAGTCAAATAATCATGATGTCCACAGTCCTGCAGAGACAAATGTTTGTATTAGTGCTACACATAAAGTAAAAATTTTCTAAAGAAAATAAAGGCCAATTTTTTCACCAAATGATGCAGCTGTGGCCATGGTCATTGTGTTTGACAAATATACCAGTAAAATGATTACCACCTAACGTACAAAGCGAGTTTTTCAGGTTTTGTACTGGATTTTGGATGAATTTTGAACTGCTGGGAGGAATCTAGTTAGGGGAAAATGCCTTTAAAAGTATTCATGCGCACCTAACTTCCCGGTACATGTTGGTCCAACCCCTCCATGATGCTCAGAGCCACAGCTTTCTTTTGTTTTTGTTTTTTATGACAAAGATTGAAATAATTGACAATACAAGTCATAATTTTGACATGTACTACAATCTAATTACTCTGTTATCTTATGAGCTTTTTAATGAGATACAATGTGGTAGGTATTTCTCATATTTATGGAATAGCTAAGTCAATTTGATATTACAATAACTAGGTTATCTCATAATTATAAATATCCCTTATTGAAGTTATAAAATACATCCTCGTCTCATGTCTGCTTTTTAAAAAGTATGATGAGATACTTTCTCATAAGTATATTTACTGTGGTTTAATATTTTAAATTTATCCTTACTTATTTTTACTTAATATTAGTGGATTTTTATTAGTCTCACACTGAGATAGTATCATAATATGTCACGTCATCTTATTTCAACAAAGTTACCTTTTTTTTTTAAATCACATGATTTTTGATATCCTATTTTAATCATGGAACATATAACCCATCACAATAATACCGAAATGGGTTTCCATAGACGACTAAAGCATCGTGGTAGAATAACAACAATAAATAAGCGTTGCATCCTTATGATTTTTCAGCTCACTGGTCTGTGGTTTTATTTTCCTTCGCAGTAATCCATGGCTCTGCACTGAGTAGCTCCTCTGCCCCCCAGCTTTGCTAAGGGAGCAGCCTCTGGGGGTAACTGTCTCAGGTGTCACCCGAGGCTTTGTGGACCCCATCTGCTTCAGGGTTTCTAGTCATTAGCTTTTCCATTCATTTGAGTTCATGTGTGTTGCTTCACTGCTGCTTTAACCTCGATTTAGGCTTTCTAAATCTTGTGTGCTGTTTGACGTTGCTGTGACTAATGTCTTTCCCACCTAATTTACAGAACATATTCAGTTTGTATGAATCTGAATTATCTGGATTATATTTTTAATACAGCATTTGTAATGCCAATTTATAGATTACTCCCACATCAGAAATCGGGATTATTTTTTTCCCCCAACAGCCCTAATCCTTTTTTATTCCATCTAAACTAACTTGGCTCCTAAATAGAATATTAATAATGCTTTTAAACCTGGTAATTGGTTTCATAACTATGTCATCCTTCAGTGTCGTGTAAGAAAAGGTTTTTTAGTTGTCACAGGGTAGGTTACTGCAGAAGCAATTTTGTGTTTTTGAGCCAATCAAACGTGGATTTGTTGATTTGTTTTAGATCATAATCTATCTGCCTAACTCTACAGTGCTTTAGCTGAAAGTCACACACCCAAGAAATTCTACTTTAGTATTGTTACTTCAAAGTTCCTAGTAGCTTCATCAAAATGTTTTTTAAGTATTATATCATTTGACCACTTGTTTACTTTTCTGTCACTATTATTATTTACCTGGAAGCTATGCAGAGGATGCTGTTTTATAAATGTATCATAAAAACTGACCTTTTTCCATTTCCAGTCTAGGAGAGATTAATGAATTTGTTTACTTTTTTCGAATAATATCTTGTGGTTATGTGTTGCTTTTTGAGATATGTATGCCTGCTTCCTGTCAAATTATATTGAGGTGAGTAATCAGATTCTGTGCGTTTACAACAGTTTTGGGTTGGTTTGAACAGCCTTTTTCCATTAATAAATCAAACTCGATATGTAATTTGTTTGATAATTTGACCAAAATTTAAAACATAAGCAAAGTAAAATGCATTTACAACACTTGGTAGGTTTGTTCAGATTTACAGTCAAATTTAACTTTTTCTTGCTCTGACTCACTTTGACTCTTCCTGCAAACATCTCTAACAGTTGGCTTTCTCTTCTCTTTGTCTTTAGCTTCTTTTAACCTGTTCTGAGCACTGAAGACAGGATCGCAGCTTCAGCAAGAACTAAGCACCCTTTACCTCTACCTGCTTCTTTTTCTTGTCGTATCAGCGTTTTTTATTCTCCGCATCGCATTTTCCTTTGTTTGAGATGGCCTTATGTGGACTCGCATGGTATTTCTGACCACCTAGTGAAGCTCAAAACCAGGGACAGGTTCAAATCTGCTGTTATGTCTTAATGTACATAGAGACACTCTTATAATTAACGAAGCATTTGAGTAGGGCGTTTACACATTTTCAGGATTCAGAGGTAAAACTCATGAAGTGATCTCTTTCTTTAAATTTAACATGACCTGCACTATGCACTCATTAAAATGTTTCAAAAGGAATAGAGAAAAGATTAAAGCGGATTCACGTTTGATGATGGTTGAAATTATGAATAAATGAGTAGAGGAGCAAGTGATTTTTAACAAAAATCTTTTTCCACTTTCAAATAAACGCCAAAGCGGTCGTTATAGTTTCCCATGTTCAGATATCACTGTTAAATACCATGGAAGTCACATGTTTGGGGCTTTTATTACACATTGTTCTTTAACATTAACTGGCATACTTTATATTTCGCATGCATCTTTTATCAAAGTTTCATACCTGCTGTGATTTTTCTGGTTGTTACTCCCTGAATATCTGAACTCTGCCGTCTGTTCCTTTCATTGATTTTTTTTTTTTTTCTTAAAACAAAAATTTAATCAGTGTATATTTTCTCAGTCCTATGAGTTCAGCTCTCATTTTGCCAAACGAGTTGAACAGATACCCCAGATGAAGAGTATTAAAAATACTTGTGGATTTATATAATTTATAAGGATATATTTTGTGTATTGAAGTGGAGATTTGTTGTTTATTACTTAAAATATTTGGATGTTGTTCTTTGAAATGTAGAAGTGACATTTTCTGGAGTTGCCATACATGTTTTGTTTTTTTTTCCCTAGTGTATGCCATCATCTCTTGTTGTTACAACCTCTATTACACAAATGATTCAGTATTCTGCTTTAGTTTGATTCAGTTGATGTACATTTTTAATAAAATAAAAAGAAATCGAACATAGAAATGTTGTCTTTTATTGTTCCGGTTTTTGGGAGGGCTTTAATGGATTTTTCTGTTGAATAAATGTGTTTTTGTATTATGTTTAGGGAATTGTCTATGAACTTTGGACAAAAATCTTTAAAATACACAAGATCGTAACAGAAGTAGTAAAATATTATTAAAAATCTTTTAGCATGAAATAGAAGTTGGTTGCACTTTTGCCTTCCAGCAAAAAGATCTTGGGTTCTAGTCCCGGCCTGGGGTATCTCGGCATTATAGGTTTTCGTGTTTTCCCTGTGCATTTGTTGTTTCTTTCTGGGTACTCATGACAGTAAGCCGAATATTTGAGAAATCACATGTGGTGCTGAATAGCTGTTGCTTTATTTAGATTGAATTTGAATATTACCTCTAGGGAATTTTGAGGATAAATTACTTCTGATATAAATCCAAAAATAAAGAATTAGACCCAGTCAAGATTCACTTCAAATCCATCAAATCCATACAGTAAAATGTACTACTTTGAAACTTCAGTTCTAGTTACATACAGGTGTTATCTGACCCAGAAAATTATTTAATCCTTTAGTTGATAAACAGTTGTCTTACAAAGATATCCTAAATGATTGCATCAGGTAATTCATTTTATTATAATTCACAATTTCTGTAATAGGAAATATTGGTAAGGAGGAACTTATTTTCACCACCTCTAGCTGAGTGCTACTCCATATGAGCAGTCTTCATCCCCAACGACCTGGAAGTTCAGACTTCTGGAAAGAAACAAAAAATAAAAATAAATGGTTTTATATGGTAGGTTTGTTCTGTTTTGCGAATTACTCCAGAACCACTGGAGATGATGACGCAACAAACAATTTAAGAAATTATACACAACCCTGTAAATATTCCTCTTGATGGGGCTCATATTCAACAACAGAACCTTTTCAATTAGAGGCTGTTCGAGCTGCTGGTATGTAGACTTCCAAAAGGGTAATATTTCTCTCCACAACCATCTTAATCTACAACAAATAATACAAACGTTTTTTGAGTTACATTTTATTTTCATCTGGGATCAAAAAAGTATTTGTACATTAAACTGAGCTGAACTTCTTTAAAGCCCACATTACACCAGTTGTATTCATTTTTCTGCACGAAGAGCATAATTTACTGAAAGAACATAAAGACATGAGACACTGAATGTTGGCCGTATTTATCCTACAACACATCCAGCAAATTATCTAAGAGAACAAAAAATAAAAGAACATAAACACGTGAAACAAACTGTAATAATATAATAGATGAGCTGCTTGAGAATAAATGTAAAAAATATGCAGACTAAACACAGATTCAAACATCTGATCATGAGGGATTTTTTATAAAAACAAAAACAAACAAACCCCCCCAGCAAACCAATCTGTGTATGTTTATACATTGACTTAAACATTCTTTTTCAAGGGAGAAATAAAAATGGAAACATAATAATGTACACAAAAATATTTTAAAAGCTGCAAATATAAACAAAACAAAAACAAAATTTTACTTAAATACGAATGAATGTTTTTATATGAATACGAATCAATAGGGCCTTTAAAAACTGAGACAAAACTGTCCAAATGAAGAGACTTGGTTTATTTGTAATGCATTATTATGACAGGTGGATCACCAGAAGAGCTTCCGGGTCAGATCCGATGCGGCCGCCATGATTTTCCCAAGGATGCGGCTAGAAAATGGTCGCTTCCTGCCTGGATTAACCGAGCTGTAGCCGACAGGTTGAAGCTTTAAGTCTGTGTTTCGTGGTTTAAAAAACACCCACCCGTGGGGTTCTGTAGAGACCAGGATGGATGTTACCGCGTTTGAAGCGGAGCAGGTTGAGCTAGGTGGCTAACGCTACATTGTGTTGTTAGGGAAGCTAGTTTGCTGAGACTAGCACCAGGCTAGCCGGATTTATCACCAATATTGAGCATTTCTTTCTGCTTTGTTAAATGTCAGAGGTATTCTAGGACTACAGCACAAACTTTAAGGTAATTTCACGCCAAGGTTTGTTCAGGAACACGTTTGTATGTTGGCTGCGTTGATGTTTTGATAGCTAAACGTAGCAACTTTTAAAATATTCATGGACTGCGTCACTTTGTCACCTGATATTGACCCTAAGTTATGCTGTTTTTGTTTGATTTTAATGTAAAAACTATGTAATATCAAAGCTGTGTGTGCCAGCCTTTTCCTGATAGATGCTTCAGGTTGCTTGTAGCTCTCAGCTGGACCCAGCTAAAGACAACATAAACATTTCATTCATGCTGTCCACTCACTGTGATGTCGCCCCCAGGTTTTTGGCTCCAGTGCTAATTATGGACTGGATCTGATCTGGACGGTCCTGGTGATGGCACAGGGGACTCAGACTGGTGAAATGCCCTCCTTTGAGCCAAGTTTTGGTTTTGAAGCTAAAAAGAGACCTACTTCATCAGATTTCAGTGAGTTTTGTGGCTCTTCTGGGTACAGAGGTCTTCGCGGCATTGGTCTTTGCTTTCTTAAGATAAAACCTTAAATGTAAATAGGTTGTATATTTTTAACTTTTTGTTTCACTTTTTAGCATATTTGGATTTTATATTTTTATACTTTGTAGACCACTCTATGTCCCCTCAGCAGTTTTTACGATGCTATTGACTGAAATTTCCCTTTTTTAATATTACCATTAACTGTTTACTTCATTTTTTTAAATAATCCAAGACTGGGATAGCATATCATCCAAAATTATAAAGACTGAATCAATACATATGTTTATAACAACTTAGAAATAGCAGGTTTTGTGTCCAAGGTTTGCAGGTATAGAACAAAATGAAAGGATTCACAATGTTTCATTTTGTTTCTCATTTCTTGTAGAAACTGTAAAACATTCCCTTTGCTTTCCAAAGATTTATTTAAGAGGCAGATATTTTACAAATTATTCTTCAGGCTTTCTTAGTGGTATTTCCAACAAAGCTCAGGATGATAAATTGACTGCCAGGCCAGATGCATCTCTAATATCTTTCCGGGTGCCACAATCTCTTTTCTTTTAGTGGGTACCGTATTGGTTTGGAAGATGCGCAAGTAAGTAGCTAACATATAGATTTGAACTAAAAGGATTTGGTCTTAATCAAGTTCTAAAAAAGCTAAAATTTTATCCTTCAAACATTCAAAAGCACACTCTACAGGGGTAGGAAGGTCATTATTATGATGCATATAGATATCGTATCATATGGCCCAGAATTTTCTAGTTGAAAGTAACATTCACATTTTATTATATTGTGAACACATCTACAATTATTTATGGAATTAGAGCCTACTTGCACTTAAGTTATTACACATTACATGTTTTTTTTTAAACTCTGCCTATTATGTCCTGTTAGTTTAAAATCTTTGTCTTTGAGTTTGGCAGTGTTTGGGATTGTAATAAAGTAAACGTATACAGCTTAAATCCACCAAAAACTTTCATATTAAGTTTAAATTCATGTTTTTCTTTAATCCCTACCTACCTACCTAAAAAACGATTTAAATAGGACGGTGTTTGCAAATTTTCAAATTCAACAGGAACTGGGTGGTTTCCATATATGAGGAGATGGTGTTTTTAGAAAAAACTAACAAAAAAAATAGCAATATGCCTTAAAATTATTATTTATTCTGTAGGTTTATTGAATAGTTATTGGTTTTGCAGATTATTGTATTCTGGAGTTGGTTTTTCTTTGTTTTAGTTGACTTTCATCTCTAGCCTCCCTCTAGCTATCTTTAACCTGTTATTCTGTCTTTTTTAGCTGTGGAGCAATTTCACAGCTTTAGTAGGTAATTGATTGAGATTAAAAGTCAACATTTTTCTAAAACAAGCTCTTGTAATTGCAGGGGACGAGCCCATGAGGAAGATTCCCATGACCAATTTTGAACCCAGACCTCGATTCGAGCCTGTGCACTTTGTTAGCGGTGGAAGCAGCGGAGGAACCGGCACAGATGAGAAGGAGAACGATAAGGAGCGCAGGAAGACCGAGTCTCACGGTGTGAGAAACTGGGACTCCCATCGCTCCTCCTACGGCGGATGGACTCACGGCTTCTCCTCTCTAAGACCCACTTGTGACCGAGTGCCATCGTACTCGCGTGACTTCTGTGGTTCCCACCAAGACGGAGATAGTTTTTCAGGTAGCACTGGTGGACTGGGTTATGAAGGCAGAGGGTCATCTTCAAACTACATGGCAAAAACGCAGCAGGACTACAGAGCCAAGTACGAAGCCTACACCTCTTCTCACACTTTAGACTTCTATTCTAAGCCCCAGAGGTATAACAGCTATGGGGGAGGGAGCAGAACTAGCAGCTGTGTTTCAGGACGTCAGGGTTTTGGGTACGGCCATCAGGACAGGTCGGTCAGCAGAGTCTACAACAGTCCAAGCACCAGCAGTCCCAATGTGTCACAATCAGAAACATCAAAGCCTCTTCTAATATCCCACTCAACGTTGGAGGAGAAGCAGAGGCTGATCACCAGTGTCGCCAATGCGCTATCTATTGCCTTCAGGAACCCCGTGTTGATGACGGGAAGCGATTCACCGAACTATAATTTCATGTTGAGCCGCAGCATCCAGGCCTGCAAGACTAACCCCGAGTACATTTACGTCAACCTGAAGGACATACCCCAGGCTGACCTTCCAAAGAACAGGAAAGTGCCAACGGACGGGTACGCCTGTGAACTAAGGTGTCAGGGCGTGTATCTTGCTACCGGGTACTCCGGCAGCAAGAACGGAGCAAGGGACCGGGCGTCGGAGCAGGCAGTGAAGCTCTTCCTCAAAACGGTGGAGGTCCGTGTTGTGCAGCGCCGACACAAACACTCGGTCGTCACTGACATGGTTGTGTGCCAGATGCACAGTCCGACGCCATCGTTTCTGCCCGCGCTCCGAAACCCAGAGGACAAACCGACACCTAGCTTTAAGGGCCAGCACGAGCCGGACCGTAACAAGCACTGGACCGAGTTCGTGGTCATGGACAATGCCCACGACGCCATCTGCATTCTAAACAACTCCAACGCGTTCAACCACATGAAGATCGACTACAAGTTTGTGCAGCTACCCAGCAACTTTTGGCAGTGCAGCATTTTCCTGCAGGACGAGCTCATAGCACAGGCAACGGGGACGAAAAAGAGCTCGAAACATGCGGCGGCGGAAGAAGCCGTGAGGAAGCTGCGCCTCAACCAAGCACAGCGAGAGCACTGGCAGAAACAGACGCAATGTTTCAGGGGAAGCAACCAGCCGGATTTCGGCGTCTGCTCTGGGCAGCAGACAGACTCCGGTGGTCTGTTTGGGCCTCAGGGCGTCGGTGTAAGAAAGAAGCAACTGAGTGAGCTTGTCATCTTGGAGAACTCTGATAATGCAATCTGTATTATAAACGACACAGCTCAGTTTAACAAAGTGACGGCTGACTACAGCTTCTCGGTTCTGTCCGATCATCGCTGGAAGTGTGAAGTTTACCTTGAGGGCCAGTACGTCGCAGCAGGAATCGGCCCAAAGAAGCTGGTGAAGCACATCGCGGCAAAGGAGGCTTTGGCCACCTTAAGGCAAACTCAGGCTGTGGTCAAGTCCAACTTGAGGAAGCCGGGACAGAACGGCGCTATATCCCGTTCCCAGATTCTCGCTCGCTCGGGCCAGGACGCTTTGAAACAGGAGATCAAGGAGGACAACATTGGAAACCAGCTGCTCCGTAAGATGGGCTGGAAAGGAGGCGGTCTAGGCCGGGACGGGGACGGCATCGCAGAGCCGATCAGAGTGAAGGAGCAGTTCTCCAGGGAAGGTTTGGGCATGGAGATGGTTAAAATGGGAAACCAGCTGAGCAAGCGCGACATTGAGGACGTCATTCGTAACTACGCAGGTTCAGGCAGAACGGACGACCTTCGGTTCTCCAACGAACTCACAGACGACGAGCGCAAGCAGATCCACCAGATATCCCAGAAGTACGGCCTCCGAAGCAAGTCCTACGGACAGGGGTGGGACCGGTTTCTGGTCGTCAGTCGGAAAGTACACAAAGACCAGCTGATTGGTCAGCTTTTACAGGAAGGACAGGTGGGACGTTATGAGCTCATCAAGCCTCAGGCATCTCACTGAACTGCATGAAATTCGATAGCAAAATCCCTTCGAGTTGGACTTTGATGCATATCATACTAGGGCCCAGTTCTGACATGGCAGTAGCGTTCTTCCTGGTTAAAAATTAAGTTTGTTGGTTTATATATTAAAATTTGTCCTGAGGGAAACCTTTACCCGCCACAATATACACAGTTAGGGTCAAATGTTTACATCCACTCATGAAAACCATTCATTTAATATTAATTCAACAATTTTTATTTTATTTTTAACCCTTTTTTTTTTTTTTTGGGAGACATAACAAAATAAAAAATTATTCAAAAGCCAGATTTCGGTGCAATTAACTTTAACTGTATTTTGTCTTTATACCTCACAATTGTGCGTATAGGCTCAAAGTTAAGCTCACGACCTGGTTAATATCTGGGTAACTGAGTAGGTTAGCAAAATCATCAGAATAATTGCGTTATCTTGCCAAATTTGGTAGAGTTGATTAAAATCTGGTGCTTTCTGCCACCAACCTGACTTCTGGCCATTCTCCATGTACTTTAAATGGGTTTCAGCTCTTGACTGTCCAACAACTTTACATCTCTCTTGCTTTAACTTTCAAAACCACTTTTACTGGGTGTTTAGGATATTTGTTTTGTTCAAAAATTTAATGATCACACCAAAAATTTCCACTTCTAATTAAATGTATTTGAATAAGAGGCCCGGAAAAATGACAAGACCACATTTGTTGATGAGCCATGTGTTTATTTTTTTCAATCAGTAAATACAAAGATTTGAACTGTCTGACCACAATGATAGGAACGTTTAGAGTGGAAGTGAGGCTTTGATGCTCAGGATTACTAGCAAATGTGAAGCACGGTGGTCGTAGCAGCATGCCAGGGAATAACGGAAGCACTCAATATAAAGGTAGATGATTGAAAGTGGAACAGAAACCCAGATCAAAACTGTTTGTAAAAGGTCAATTCTGGCTAACATTTGGTTGAATAATCAAAGTGTGGCCAATTCTTAAAATGATTATTTATCAGGTATTTGCTGTCCAAGCTGTTAAACAATTTCAGAGAGCGTTTTACTGTCGGGTCAGCCAGGACGAACGTGAGTGAATATTTGCAGATTATCTGCACAGTGTCATTACATGGAGGTTCCTAAATCCGACCAAAGGTTTACACATTCCCTGCAGGGCGAATGTTTTTTTGTTTTCGGAGTTCATCTGTGCTCCATTATTTTCCATTTGAGAAGAGCTTTTTTGAAATTTTTTGTTACGATAGTCTTTTTTATGAACCCGGCAGAAAAACAAAAGAAAGAAAAATGCAGCTTTTCTCTTTGTTTGGAAACACTGTATACGGTTCACTCACATAAAACCTGGATTAAAGCGGCATTAAAATCTTAACTGTAGCTAACTCATACCAGCCTTACTGTGGTGATGCACCTTAATTCAGGAATGTGTAGTTTGCTTTTGTTTTAATTACAGGAGATTGTTCTGCAGCTGCATCAGTGATCCAAAAAACAAACCAACTTTATGTTGAATCATTGGTCTGTCTTTAGATGGTTGTTTGTATGAGTACGCCTAACATGTCTGCTTGTTTTCATAGCTGTAAGTATTAAATAAATGAAAAATCATCAACGAGCTGAAGTTGATTTTAAATATGTCTGCATGAATTAGGAAATCATTGGGAAGGTTCTCCATTTCATAAAGTTTTTTTAATTTAATTACGGCTTAAATCAAATAAACAAGTATTTTTACTACAGATGTCGGGGTATGAAAAGATGAATATTTTTTATGAACAGTATTTGTACTCCATACTTAAATGCAGGAATTACTGCATCAATGCAGCATGGCATGGAGGTGGATCATCCTGTGGAACGTCTAAAGTGTGATGGGAGTCCGGTTTGTATTAGCAGTTAAGTCTATCTTATTCTTGTCAAATAAATTAGCTGGCTGAAAACTAGTTCAAAGACTGAAGCGCCATGTTTTGTCCTTGTGGACTTACTTCCTTCCACTAAACAGTTTAGTAATTGGATGCAGCCAGTTTGTCTGGCTGTGAAGTCTAACATAAGCCTAATTTATTAGAAGTGCTGAGATTTCTGCACTGGCTTAAGAAACTTAATTTGTTCATTTTCCTTTACTGTAACAAATCTCTCAACCCTTTTAAACAAACATGTACATACTGTGATACAGAAAAAAAGCCATCAAGAAAAGAGTTGCATATTAATTTTATTTACAAGAGAATGTACAGTTTGTTACATGGGTTACCAGTGCAAAGTTGTAAAATCTGAAAAGAGACAAATGTTTGTCAAAGTGTAGTCAGACAGGATATAGGATTGTAAAGTAGCATAGAAGAGTTTTCACACTGCTCTTAACCCATAGAAAAAAAAAGAAATAACGCACCCTGCAAAATATGGTGAAAGATAAACCCACATGTCGCATTATGAAACTGTAAAAACAGTAAGTGCACAGGAAGGATGCTCAAAAAACGGGGAAAGATGTCTATCCGTGTCCAGTGGGCTTTGTAATCAAAAAGGCATTTCTATACAGGAAAAGATAAAACCAACCCCAAAAAGGACTCTGCTGAATAAAATAGGGGTGTCTTGTTGTGGGACCGTTGAAAAGGAACAGCTTTATTGTCTGTAAATATGGACTGGCAGTATTTACAAACCAAACCACGCGGCTTTCCCATACTGTCGAGTGGGTCGACTTTATGTATGAGTTACTAAGAATAGGTTTAACAATTCACATTGGCAGTTAGATATTGGGATAAAAAATGAAGGCATATAATGAGTAACCCAGAAATAACAAGGTACATTAACTTCTAACTCTGTTCCAGTCAAACAACAGCATTCTGGCGGCAGCTAACACCTCAACAACACAGCATACAAACTTTGCAGTACTGGGGACAAAATATACCCAAAAGGATCAGAGAAGGCGCAACATCGTGTCTGTTTCCCACGTGTCTTGATTGGGGGTGGTTTCTCGATTCCTGCGGTGGTGATGTAACTGTCAACAGTCACGCCAGCTCTGTTCAACAATAGCAGAAACCCTCTTTTCGTACTCCCGCTTGTTTTCCTGGTAAAGCTGGGCTGCTTGGCTGTTGGCTGGGCTGTTTGGGTTCGGCTCATCCAGTAAAGACTAAAAATTCAACAGAAGGCATCCGTCTGTTAGGTTGCAAGTCAAGCTCAGACAATAAAAGTCAATTAGAAGTTAAGGTTAAAAATACTTAATTTTGGTAGATATTTTTATAACATTGTGTCACCTGTATTGACGTTAAGATTGAAGAAACATCATAGGTTGGACTCCAGCGATTCTGAAGTATATCTAAGCATATGCTACCATCTGCATACACTGCAAGAAGAAATAGCATTAGCAAAAAGGTTCATTCAATAATAAAGGAAATCTAAAATTATTTTGAATTCTGACGTACCATTAGGATGAAACATTTTTGAGACAAATCTCACTGTTGGAGGTTTATTTGGATATTCTTCTGTGAATTCAATTGTAAGTTTGAAGGTTCCTGAAAGCAAAAACCAAAGACAAGAAAAACAAATTACTAATTATAAGAGGAAATGGAATATCTAAATCGTATTTATAAAAGTAAACACAAACAGATACCAATTTATCTAGTTTTTCAACATTTAATAACAGCTTAAGATACTCAAATTTCCCAAACAGACCCCTAAAATAAAAAGAATATTTAGGAATTCTTTAAATTAATTGCTTATTTTGTTAGAGGAATACTAATGTTTGTGAAGTACCTACCATCTTCAAAAGGCGTTCCTTCTGGTCTAAAAAAAGAAACCAAAAGCGTTAATGATCATTTTTGCTGAAGTCCGCATAACTATAATTTAAAATATCACAAACATAAAAAAATCCACTAACAATAAATGGATCACAGTTGTTACACCAGATAACTGTTATATAAAAAATATCGCATAAAAATAAATTCAGTGTAGAAGAAACAAAGTTCATCTAACATGCTTGTTGGAAATTGGCAAGTGTCCTGAATTTATTTCATTTTTGACCTATTATCTGTGTTGTAGAATCATAAACCTAAAATAGTTTGGAAATCACCTTAAATAACACCTGAAATTGAAAGTCAAACAAAAGCCTTATCAACCTCTTAAGTTTCCTTTTTTTTTTACTCCAGACCAGCACTGACATCATAACAATAGTTTTGGCACAGTCTTAAATAAAAATCCTATTCACGTTATTTATTATTGTTTACTGTTATCCAAAATTTAATACAAACTATAACATTCAGTATTTTAATTTCCTACATATTAAAAAGGATGAACAGACTTTCATCTTTACTACTGATTTTCCTTGCCAGTGTCCATATTTCTGTCTATCTTTAGGTCAGGATAGGGTTATCTTATTTAAAGGAGTTTATTTGACAGTAAAAAGAACTTAAAAAAACTGCTTATAATCCTTTGACAGTGATAAATAAAGTGTTGCAGTGGTTCCTGCTAACCCTTCTAAACCAACAAATACGAAAATTCAGCTGTTCATATCTTCAGTTGCTTTTGTTAAAAGTAACGCTGTTTAAACATGGCAAACTAAATCTAAAAGCTTGAACCTATTTATGATCTGGATAGAGAGTACTTTTATTTTTTATTAATAAAACCCAAAAGAGCATTAACAAATGTCATACATTACTAATGTCACTTTAATATTCAGCATTTTATATAAGTATTCTTCCAGCAGATAAAATATGCAGCTTTTCTGTTTTAAGTTAATACTCATAAAAAAGCAAATTTCCAGCCTTAACCTGACTTTTAGTTGATAAATTCCATGGATAAAAGTACAACTACTGGTTTATGTATTTTTAAAGCATAAAATGTTAAGTTCTCTGTGTCGTTTTTTCTGGTACAGCCTGATGAATAATTATAAGAGGGGAAAGTTTACCAACTGATTAGCGCATCGCAGATTTTATCTGAAACACTTACCCGAAAATGACTGCGTTCCAAACCATGATGTTGTTTTCTGATGGGGCTCCACTGACTCCAGCGGGAGGATCCTCTTGCAGCCTGGAAACAAACACCATGACATCGGAATACCTTCATGTAGAAATAAAAGCATTATGGCTCTTTGGAAGCCAATCAAACACTTCTGCATGAATAATAAACCAAAGTGAAGTTACTAATGGAGCATCAAATAGGCATAAAGTATGTTCAAAAGTGCATCCTGAAACAGTTTGTGACAGTTCAGTGTGAATCCATTCACATCCAAAAGATTTCTTTTAAAATTAATTTATTTGTGATATTGTTCAAGAATTCAAAATTAAAAAGGCTGAAAAAAAAAACCCCACTGATAAAAAAAAGTCCACTGAGATATGTTTATTCGATCAATTTCTTTCATCAAATATAATGGACAAGGATCACATCCCCTACTCTAATGCATTTCTAACCATATTGCCAGAGATTTAGAGGAATGGCAAAAGTAAACGAGCTGGGACACCAGTGATTGCCATCAACGGATTGTGCCAGTCAGGACAATGTTAATGTGGAATATTGTTTTTGCTGCCGAGAAAATGTATCCTTTAGGATTTCATGACAGTTTTAAGACAGCCTACAGCAACATTGACTTTCATCCTTCAATCAGAGGACTAATAAGACTCATTGCAGGACTGACAGATTTGAAAGACCTGACTGATAGGAATTACAACCCTTCAGAATAAGTATTTTTTATTCAAAAAAGGCAGAACATCTCACGCCAATCTTTGTTATTATTTAAAATTCAATTTGAGTTCCCAACCTTTCAGAAGGTTTAAAGTTAGCGACATAAATTACCCGTCAAAACGTCAAATTCAAAAACACCCTTTGACCTAAACACATTGTTCTCTTGGTACTCTTATTTTCCTGACATATCTGCTTTTATCTACTGGGTCAATAGATCACATCCCCAGGTTGAGCCCTTTTATCACGTTGTAAAAAAGAACAATTAGAACCAAACGTGGATGGACAAGGGATTAGACCAATAAACCTGCGTCCGTTAGTGGCGTCTGACTGGAGCATATGTAGATTAACCGTGTGTCGCAGATAGACGTGCTGGTTGTGTGGAGGTGTTCAGTCTCTATACGGCAGATGGTTGTTGATCCTCAACCTTAAACGACGACCCATCCATCACGGACCTTTCCTCTAGTTTTAAGAGCCATCTGTCCAACGACTTGAACTACATCCCCGCATCTGTTCCACGGAAACGCCTAGGAATAAATACAAAAGCTAGATTTTCGCAAGAAATTGACGGTTGGTGCCCGTTCATCCTCCACTGCGATCACGAAAGCCGAATTACACAACCGTGTTGGTTACAACAGCCGCCGGGTTTGCTAACGCCGGGTAGAAGCGGACCTGATGGCGGACGTTACGAACCCGGTTCTTATTAAGATAAACCCGTAATTACAAACAAGCACTGCTGACTCGAAGATAACAATTGGCTGACCTTCAACGATCTGATTAAACATTTTGTGTTGTCACTAGCGAGCGCTGAAGCTAAAACAAACTAGCGTCGGAATGCTAATGCTAGCTACGTCTCTGTTGTTTTATTTATTTAATTTTTTTCCCCCATTACTTTAACTTACCGTTTAAAGTCTCTCATTAAACGTCGTCGTGCTGGAGTTGACATCTTGCTAGCACGGAAAACTAAAGCGACAACAAGCAAGAAGAGACTCTCGGTGAGGTGTAATATTTCCTCAACTACTAGCACAGCAGCCAACGGTCGCTACTAGTTTGACAAATACTTGGCTAGCTCTTGTCCCGGACGAAACCATTTGCACTCTAGTAGGAGGGGGGGTACTTTTAACCTTTGTATTTGATATTCATAAATCACCAAATTTGAAAAAAAGCAATATAAATAAAGTTATGATATCTATATTATTTGTTTAAACTAGATTATTTCTACTGGTTTACGTTGTCAATTTTTAAAAGTTTCGGTTTCGGGAACCCCCTTCTTGTCACTTTAACCACTCCAGATACAGACGTCATGTGTTTGCTACTCTGTCTCGTTTTGTTGGGGGAAGCAAAGAAAAAACAAACAAACACTCGGCGACCTCTTATGGCTTGTCATTCTACCTGCTCATTGTTTGTGTTTGTAAATACTTTGCCATTATGACAACATTTATGCTAAGACTAACCAAAGGTGAAAGGAGAAAACCGTGTCCAGTTCTATGTAGTACGTCTGGAGAACCACTAGATGGTGCTACGCCCTCTGGATCGTAAAGGGCGACCGCCATATTATGAATGGCTTAGAAATTATTATTTTGTATTTAAAACTATTACGTTTAAGTTTCATAAATCCTAATCAATGGTTTTAAAATGCACTAAACATGTTTTGTAGCCATTAATCTTGTTGGACAATATCTAAAAATCAAAGCAGAACAGAACTACAAGCATGAAAAGCTTCAATTATTGTCATTGTATAAAGTAAAACTACCTAAATACAAGTGACTGACAACCCATGTGTTTAATATATCTGTGGTGTGTTCAAATGGCATAAGGAAGTATCCCATATGGTCTAGCGGTTAGGATTCCTGGTTTTCACCCAGGCGGCCCGGGTTCGACTCCCGGTATGGGAACTCGATTTTTTTCCGCCCTTTAATATTATCATAATGTTTTACCCATAGTGAAGCTCAACAACAGATACTGTCTGTTGCATTATCTTTTAAACATCTCGTGTTTGTGTTTCCGAGGAGATTCAGCCCAGACCCCGCCCGGCCAAGACATCACTCATCCCTCAAGGGCTCTGACATTCCCGGAAGATGCACTTCACTTCACCACCAGGAGATTCTCCCAGAGCCAAACCTTGGCGAGCGGAAAGCTGGACGAACAAAATAAGATATTCACCGACGCGTTTGAATCCACTAGTCTGTAAATGAACACCTGCGAGTGAGTAATCTGCTTGATGTTGGGTTTTATGACAAAACAACTTTGAAGGAAGCGAAATATTATGTAAAAAAAAAGTAACTTTATTTCAAAGTTGAACTTGAAGTTTCCAGGGGGCTTTTTGCCAAATTTCGCTGTCGGGGAAAATTATTTCCCAGGAAAATGTGACTGCTAGGAAGTCCCCAGGCATCAGCAGGAGAAAAGCTGGAGCTGGTGTCAGGAAGCTACCAAAGCAGGGAGGAAAATCTGTGCGATGATGGAGCTGTAGCACAGTTTCAAGGGATCATCATGCGATGGGACGGGTTCTTCCCAGGAAAGCCTGAGGTTGCCCTTTAGCGATGCCATCTTCTAACTGGGTGAGTTTACAACATGACTTAAATACAATGTTCAACACCGAGGATGAAGTCTGGTTAAGTTGCTGTTGAGACCAAAGAATGCTGCTGAAGTCTTTGTGCTGTTTGAGAGAAATGTGGTGTTGTGGATAAGCGGCCACCCTGGAGGTCTTTCCCCACACTACTCCACTGACTACAGTGAGTACCCTTTGTCTCAGTCAGCTGGCATGTGACTTTACACTGAGAGCACGCAGAAATGCCTGGGCACTTCTTCTACCAGTCACAAGTCACAGAAGAATACAGACCTTATGTGTCCCCAGTTGTTCCTCATTTCAGTGGAGTGTTTTGTTATGACATATATACAGTTGTGTTGACCAGGTCAGAGGCTGAGCCTTACATGAGTGATTTCTAGAAGCATTTAATCATTAAAACAAATCATTGGATGGATTTAATATAACCCTCCCCCCAGTTAATTTAAAAAAAATGTAATTATTATTTTTGGATTCCGCTCTTATAGCTATAAACCACTGATCAGGCCCCAAACTCTAGGTGTTGAGATGGAATGAACCTCCAGAGTCACGTAGAGATAATTAAAAAGTCAGCCTTCCATCACTTGTAAAACATTTACAGGATTAAAGGACTGGTGTCTTAACAAGATTGTGAGAAACTGATATTTGAATTAGTTACTCCAACTACTCTGTCTGAAAAGTCAATCAGATTGCTACAACTCATAGAACAGACTTTAAATGCCTTCACTGGTAATATATAAAGCTTCCAGATCTCTTAGATCTTATGGATCTAAGAGATCTGGTTCTGCATTCCCAGAACCAAAACATGGAGAAGAAGTTTTAGGTTTTAATGTTACTTTAATCCGAAACAGACTGCAATAATGAAGATCTAATTTAAAGCAAAATTTGTTTAGAGTTTCCTTTGATTAGTACCAGCAAAGACGTCATTGATTGCAGTCCATATTCCAATTCAATATCTTCTTTTACCAGCTAAAAGGCAACACGTTTCTAATATTTTATATATTCAGCATATAAAAAACTTTGAATTGCCTTGTCGTTGGAATACACTATACAAATAAAGTTCTTTATTACAATATTACAACTATCACGCTGATAGTTCAATGTTTGTTAACATCCACTTCCAGATTTTCTTCTTCTTGTTAAATTACTGTTATTCCACGGTAAAGGCTTAACAAAAACATCACACAGAACAAGATGTAAGATGTGAAGTTTAAAACAAGGTTGGGCTTTAAGCATGAAATATTAGTCAGAGAGTAAATAGGAGGCCCGTGTTCCATGGAGGAAGTTCAGTGATTCAAAGTTCAGGTGGGATAATCTGTTATTTGAGCTGCTGTTTTATACATGATGTCATATTTGATAGAAAAAACAAAAAAGTTTGCACAGTGCGTCACCCATTCCTTGAGACCATCCCAAGCTGAAGATGGGAGAAAACCAGAATGGATGACCTTCGGAGACTTGATTAGATATTATAGAGCGCACGTATGAATACAGGCTTTGTGTTTTCTGCCAATGCATGTCCGCAATACTGCGCAGGATTGTGGGTGTTGTTTCATACTGTTCACCCAACCTCATCTGTGGAGAGTCAAAATGTTTGCCAGATGTTTACATTTTCTTGCTTGGGATGCTTGTATGCTGGGACGGACAAACAGCGTCTCACTGGCCGGCCGGGGTAGCTCGCTTTAGAGCAGGCAGCCATGACTCAGAGGGACGGGAAGAGGGTTACGAAATGTTAGTGTTACCATCCCACTAGAGAGAGGACCAGCAGGCCGACCCGCGGGCCCCGCGCCGACCCCTCCCTTCCGTCCCCTCCCTCTGAAGTCTTCCCATGGTGGGAACCCTGACAGAAGCCGGTGAATAATTGGAAACTCCAGTTCTCTGAAAACAATTATCAAGGCTTTCCAAATATACGATCCAGGATGAAGTCATCCTGTTTGTTTCAAACGTCTGCCCTTCTTTTAGGAACATCTTGCCACACTGCTGCCCACTCGTCAGCCCCTCCTTTGCCCCATTCCTTTTCTGCTTTGATATCTTCCAGTTTGCAGGAAAATAGCCTTGCTGATACCAACCAGTAGTGTGTGTGTGTGTGTGTGTGTGTGTGTGTGTGTGTGTGTGTGTGTGTGTGTGTGTGTGTGTGTGTGTGTGTGTGTGTGTGTGTGTGTGTGTGTGTGTGTGTGTGTGTGTGTGTG
>JAVLVB010000444.1:471758-482092 GCA_032876305.1 Orestias chungarensis | reverse complement strand
ATATATATATATATATATATATATATATATATATATATATATATATATATATATATATATAGTTCCCAAATAAATATCTATATCTCACATTACACATCAATGAAAAAGAAAATGTGTACGAAAAGGAATTTAAAAAAATCCTATTGCGGCAAAACATTCAACTCTAACTCCAGTTCATTTCAAATGCAGAAATTCACCTCTGTGCTGTCATGGTAATTTTAACCAACCTTCCTGGCTCTTGTTGTTGTAAAGGTCTAAAGTAAGTGCATACCAGTCCATTTGTTTAGTTGCACCTCCAGCCCGCCTCTGCCTCTGCTGGAGGAACCTGTTGATCATCTTTCAGGCCGTTGTAGGTGTTGCCTCCCCGTTGGTCACCTCTGCTCTTCCCTCCCCCACTCAGCCCTTATCCAATCGCCGCCATCAAGCACAGCTCACCTGAAAGCATTTGCATACTCTCCGCTGATTGGCCAGGTGAAGGCCCTGTGCCTCAGGCCGTCTCTACCAATGGCGAGAGCGCTGCGTGACTCATAGAGCGAGGACAAGTTGCTTCTCTACACTTCTGCTTTTTTTCCTGTTTCAAACAGCAGCCATTGCATTGTCTTGTTATTTTTTTCTTTCCCCCTCCTGTCTAATTTTGTTGTTTTGTCAGTGTATGAAAGAGGTGTGGGTCTGGCCACTTCAGGGCTTTAGTCACCGTTTCTCCTCATCCGGACACTTCTTGGATTATTCCCAGTATCTGCGCGTTGCTGAGCGTTTTTGTGGTTTTCAATGATCGCCGCAATCGACACTTGTTCGATCGCTATAATGGATCCTGTCATCCAAATCCAGTGTCTTTGAGGTCAGTTGTGAACATATTGATCTTAATTGCTTGATTGGTTTGATGGTTAAAGCAGTTTTGGTTTCGATCTTTGAAACAAAACCTGAAAAACTGATTAATATTTATATATGTATTTCTTTTCACATTTTATAATCATATGTGGCTGTATGTAGGATATGTAGGTTTAAATTGCTTGTTTTTCTGATAACCATTCCATTAAAGACATAGAAAATAGGTTAATTTGACACCTAGGACTTTATGGCAGTTTTCAGTAACACACCTTGTCCTGTCAAAGGTCTCCCAATAGAGCTTTAACAAGTTATTCCAGTTCAACTGAAGAAGTTCTCATTTCTTCTATTCTTACTTCTACTTCACGTATTAATCATGAAAAAGGTGAAATATAACTTGCCTTTTCTATTATCAATGCGGGTTAACTTTAAATGTAAACATTTTTTCTTTTGTTTTTTTTACTAAAACCATGTGGACATTATCCAAAATCTCGACATCTTATGAACAAGGTTTTAAACTTTTTCCTCGGCACCTGCTGTTTTCATAAACTGTTGCAATGATCCCTAAGCTTGTCTGTTGCATTACTTTTCACAAATCTTTGCCTTATAAGGGGTGTTGTGGCAAGGGCGGGAACAGAGTTTTGCAAGCCCCTGGACCAAACCCACATCTATTTTCCCTGGTGTGTTAATCAGTAATTACTGACCAAATTGATTTTAGTCTTTTGCCGGCATAGACTCTCCTCTTAAGTGGACGTCGGAAAGCGACTTTTGCGTAGCTGTTTTGCCCTTTGGCAGTTCTGTATGTTTGCAGTGAGTCATGCACTGTTTCATGCTTCAAATCTTTAGCTCAATAGAACAGAATGTTGCTCATCTTGTAATGTGCAGAAATGTATTTTGTGCTCACTGAAAATGTCATACTTTAGTAGTTCCTTTCCTCTTTTGTGCTAGTAAGATACAAACTACCCGAATGGTTACTTTTTTTGTTTTTGGTTGTTTTGTATTTATCCCCCTACAAACCAAATGATCTATCTGAACACGTTTGACTGTTTCTAAAAGTTGCTCCGAGCAGCAGAGATAAATGCTCGTTTCCTGTTTCACCAGAAACCCATTCTGCAATTTGGGGAAACGCTGTGTGCATGCTGTAATCCTGCACAAATGCGTTGCAGGTGTAGATGCATTCACACCCAATTTAGCTTAAGATGAAGCTGCTTAAGTTTTATTTTTGTCTAAGCAAAGGCATTTCTATAAATAGCGATAAAAAAAAAACCTCGACTATTTATTTAAAATAATATATATTATTTGCTTTATTTAAAAAAAAAACCTGAACATACTTTTCTTTGTAGCTCAATAATTGTTATCAATGTTTTATTTTTTTAAACTGGGATAGATTTAAAATTTTTATTTTTACATGCTGTAGCATCTGTGTGTGAATGGCGCTGTTGTTGAGTAGGTCTAGCTTTGCATTTGTCCTGCATTTCTCCAGTTTTCCAACCTTGATTTGTATTGTAAATGAGCCCCTGTTGCCTCACAGTATGAAGTCGGGCTGTGGCTGCTGTTTAGCGACTCTGGGTGAATCTCACTCAGGATCTAGGAGGACTGATAAAGAGGAGAGAGAAGTAGGGCAAGGGACTGGGTGGCTGTTTCAGGTTGACTCTTCTTTTGATACAAAGTGTACAAGTCTCAGCCTGTAAATAGATCATTAGGGTTTGGGCAAGAGAACTGGGACGTTGCGAGAGGAGGCGGGATTTACTGTGTTACTACAGCTTCAGTGGTCAGATATGTAAAAATTGAGGGCTTGTTGTGTTTTGTGTTCCAGGTACATACTTGATTAAACAGAGAACAAGCTGTGTGTGTTCAGGTCCGACAAACGTCAGTCGTGATAAATGCATGCAAACTATATATATATAACTATATATATATATATATATATAGTTATATATATAACTATATCCTACCTGTGAGAAAATGTATAAACAAGCCTTACAATTGGAAGCTTATAAGCTGTCAGTAGTTTGCCTACAGTAGATAACAATATTACGAATCTCTTCTATCCTAAACGATCACAACTCGGAAACATTTTGGCGGTTTTGGTAAATGCTGTTTTATAAATATGTAATGTCATCATACATTTGAATTTAGAAATTATTTAAATACCAGGGGGTCATTGCACAAGAAATGGCGCCACCGAAGAACATCCTGTGTTAAACACATACTGAGAAATTAACAGGTAAACAGTTGGAGTAACTAGTCTTAAAAAGAAGAGAGATAATGTAAAAACGATGGATTTAAGTGAATGCTATTTTATTGACGTTTTCCCTGCCTTACCTTTAAAGCACATACAGAGAACATGGTCTGTTCTCTGTATGTGCTTTAACTGGAAGGCCATTGGTGGAACACTGCCTCCAACCTCTCTTTTCAATGTAAATAATGACTGGTTTACCTGTGAAAATATAAATAAATAGCCCAATCCTAAAGAAAGGTTTTTTTGTAATTGTTTTTAGAAAGCAGAAGTCAACCTGTTTGTCCTTGATTACGCAACATATTAGATTGATATTGTTATTGCGCATTCATTCTGGATTTCTACAAGATTAACAACGCTAAAACAAGTATCTAATGCCAGTTGGATATCAGCCTCCTTAAGTTATAACAGCAACTCACCATCGTTTTTAGGCATGAAAGAAATTGTGGCCGTCTGGTCCTTCAACTTATCATTCTCAGCGCACAAAATCTATAAATAAACATTTAAAAACATCTAAACCTATATGTTGTTGGGTAAATGTGTTTTTGGTGAAGCGTATCACCAGCTTTTAGTCATTCTGTGCTATGCAGACAAACAAGCTCATATTAATATCTATAAATCTAAAAGATTAGTTGCCTTTGTTCAGTCAGTTGATCAGCAGTGTATGGCAACAGGTGGGGGAGGGGCTGCATCGCTCTGTTGTCTTTATTGTATTGGACTTTGTCCAGTTTTGCTCACAGCATAATATCTGTTGTCTTAAAATGGTTTTATTTACCAAATTTATACATGATCCTTTTTCGCTGTATTGCAAGTCAGTTAAAAGTCTTTTTGTAGCCTGCTGACTAGCAGTAGGCAGCAACAAGGAGGGGCAGCCTGGTTGGTGCTTGGTGTATACAGTTGGAAAAAATCCAATGTCTCTTTTTCTGGCATCCTTTTAAACGACTTTGTTATTATAGTGTTAATATTGTTAATATACATCGATATTAACGGCCGCCCAATGATCAAATGCCACAAAGGGTTGTTTTTAAGTTGTCCAAAGATGACAGGTTGGTTCCAGGTATCAGTCTGTATTTAGTCAGGATGCGGTTACGTTATGATCACTAAATAAAACCAGAGCTATGGCAATAAATGATTTTCACTCCTTTGAAGTCTGTTAGGAGTCACAACAGCTGTTTATTGACAGTTTCACAGGTAAGTAAAGTATTCTGCTTGTTGCCAGGTCCGCTGTGCCTCTACCACTACCTCTGATCTGCCCCCGTAATTGAGGCAGCTATGGGAAACCTAGCGGACTCATTGTGAAACTTTCTTCTCTTTTATCCCTAGAGTAGTTTCTTTTCGGTCAACCCAAATGGAAAGTATGAGAAAGCATACTATATTTCGTCTCATATGGATTATTTTTGTTATAATCTGCGTCTGGAATGAATTTTAGTCTAAAGGTTGGAGAACTTGTAATGGGAAGTTGAATTCCTGTAAAAACAGAAAAGAAAATCTGGGTGGGGAAAGTTAATGTGTAACTTTCTCTTCTGTTTTAACAGCTACTGTTCCTCTGAGCAAGGCACATTCTGGATCTATTTAGCTTCCCAGTGGTGCATCTGAGCAGCAGGTACTGAGAAAACCCTCCCTTGATAAATAAAATTAAACTTATTGGGCAACGGTCTCTCCGTGTTGCAACCCTCTCATTCTTGGAGCATGCCGGGACTGGCTGCTCTTTTCTGAGTAATAAACAGAGCTGTGGTTTTCACGTCAGAAGACTGTTTGTATGGCGGAAAACCTGAGTTTTAATCTGTCTCTAAGACAATACTAACCTTATTGTGGGGCAGATCTTTAGGTAATCATCCTGTATCTTTCTCAGATTTCTAGTTTTTACTATGGTGAGGAGAATTTTAAGTTTACAGCAGCACATTGCTCACATCACGTAACCCTAAAAGCCATCAGCAGCTAAAAAAATTGTAAGCTTGTGGGTTGAGGTTTATAATGTTTTTCATCTAATGGACTGATTACATTAATCAGGCTGAAATTCAAATAAAGGTTTTGTAGTTTTAGATGAAAACCTGGTCATAATGCCCATAAATGAGAAATGTGGGGCAGATAGACACACCTTTTTATTATGTCTTGTAGTTACATAATGTTTACATGAGAGCAAAGTCTTCCATCATGGCTGCTATCCTAAGCCTGATACTAATCTGAACTGTTTAGGTGTTAATGTGAAACAATAAAAGGAATGCTGTGCTGCTCTTTTATCGATTTAATCAAAGGTATTTACTTAAAATTATGCATTTGTAGCAAAGGAAGTACCCTGGCACTGCTTCTGTCAGACGTTGTGCTAAAAGAGAAATGTGACACCAGATAGCGTCTTAGTTTAGCTTTAAATCACATACGCAGACCGTAAAAAAGCGGACAATTTCCAATACCTTTTTAATTTTACAGCAAATGTAGCCCTTAATGTGGAGGTTGCGCATCTTTAGAAATGTCGAGATGCCATACGTTGTTTTCAGGTTTGCGTGTGTGGAGGCTGCGTCTTCAAGCGAGTCATTTGTTACTACAAAGGTTGTAGAAATAAAATGTAATTTTGTCTTTAAGCATACTTTTCTGAAGCGGCGTGAAAACACATGCATTGTTCGTTGTTGTTTTTTCCTATCTGTGAGGTTCCACCCTGCATGTGGTAACATCATGCAGAAATCCCCTCCCCTGTGTTTGAGATGTGCGTGAACATACAACGGACTTCTTAGGACCCAAATAGGTTTTGTCTTGTGCTGATTTTAAACATTGAGTCGTACAGGACGATCTTTGTTTTGATCTAAACACTGAGGGAGGAAAGAGGAAAATTGATTTCCCACATGTTTCTTCAGACGTTCTGGTCGCAGATGCCCAGCTGCTGTGGTGTCTCTGTCTGCAAGCATCAGCAGAAGACTTTCAAATGGAAAACATGCCATGCTCATAGCGCCAAATAACTCAGCAGTGGAAATGTCTCAGTTAAAAAATGCTGTGTGCGCTCTACTTTTTTTTTCTTTTTTAATTAGCCTTGCCTCTAAAACTATGAAATGGATCACCTGATTTATTTAGTTTGAACAGTATCTCTTTTTGATGCGGCTGCATCCTCAAAAGGCTTTAAATAACTTTTTCATTAGTGTTTATCAATGGTTTATTAGTTTATGTGTAGCTTTGGTGTCAAAGCTCTCAAACTGCGCCTCATGAAAGAGAGACTGATTTAAAATGCAGTCATTTTTTTATCAGGAATACGAGCATAACAACTATGCAAAAGATAAATCATGCTTATGCTGGTAAAATTTAGCTTTACTGTCCTGCATTTGTTCCCCATTTATATTCTGCTGAAAACGATAAAGTGTTCTCGCCACTTTTCTGAGGGAGAAACAGTTGCGACGTATCAAATTTGGACGACATTGTTTAACATCTGACTAAGCATGTGCGAGTTTGAGAAGATAATTTTTTAAAATTAGAAAAGTGTAATATTGGTATTTATAGCACAAATGTACTGTTAATTCATTTTACACACATCTACTTAATAATAATAAAATATTAAAAAAAAAAAAACATACCAAAAACATGCCAAAGACATACCAAATCTGAAAATGCTCTTCTTCTTATAGAGTGACATCATTGTAAACCTCAACAACAGAAGTGAATGGTGCTTCTTCTGTTTCTGAACGATGACTGTCGATGTTTATTGTGTTCGAAAATATTTCCAAGCAGACAAAATCATTTTTAGTCAGAAAGAGTGGCAGCTTTCTTTCATCTTGCTGACTTCTGTTACCACAATTTGTAGGAATGCGCAACTCTACCTTGACAATGCTAACAGGGACACGCTTACTTCCGACCAATCTCAATCACAGGTCAAATTTTACAAATTAGATTTTGTGTCTCCAAATTGGTAACTGGGATTTACTACACTGGTAGGAGTAGTCTGAAGATTCGTCCATTGGCCTGCTTTGTCCTCCGCCTGTCCTTTCCAAGCCAAACGAGGCCCACCTGCTGTCTCTTTCCCGTACGGCAGGACCTGCTTTACAGCCCTCTCCCTCTGTGTGTTCCTAAGCAACAGCCACTCCTTGTTTACCTTTGCGTTTTTGCATTGTGATTCTCAACAGGATAACACAACCCCGGCCCCTCTGGAGACCGATTGTCGGGGCATCTTCATTCAAAGTAGCATCAGAGGATAAACCGATTTCTTGCACGGCTTTATCTTCCTGAAAACCTACATTTTTTTGGGGATAAACCTATGTTCTTAATTTCTGTCTCTACTTCTCGTATGTAATCGTTTTCACGTTTTTAATCTGGCAAAACAATAGCACCGTTTGATTTGACGTGAACCTTTGGCGAGCACTTCTGTGCCCTAACAGGTAGTTTATTGTCCCGATCTGATATCCCCACACGGCACCTTCCTCATCGGCTGACTATCATAAACAAGTGTATTTCATAAAGCGCTCTCAAATATTGACCTACCTCGGCAGACTGTCCTTCTGCTTCCTGCTCGCATCTCAAACACTTCTCCAAATAGGTAATATAAACCATTGTTTGGTGCGTGCTAAATTAAATATGTTGGCAGGTTACTTATCCTAAGAACAATTCAGACCTGTTTGTTGGAAACATTAAAATCAGGCTCAAGTGCTTAAACTAAACGTAACATCATAATATGTGAAGCATGCAGACCTCATGGTCATAAGTTTTAGTTGTACTTTTGGTATGTTAACTCGCTGACAGTGCTGTAGGAGTTTTTCCTCTGTCTGTATTTAAAGTATGGACCTGGTATCTCGAAAACGCGCTCCTCACTTCTGTCCTCAGATCCTGGAACGGGCCACATTTACTCTCCTCAAGATTAGATATAAAAGCTGGAGAGTGACACTTCACACCACGCTGACCCAGTATCCAATTGTGTGGAATCAGATAAGATGTCTTAGAGGGGGAGCTGAGCCGCCTCAGAGTGAGCAGTCTATATCTGTAAGGCCTTTCCAGTGATCAGACGGGAAAAGCTGATTAAGTTATTATAATCTTGTGGACTGAAACATGATCAGCCGAAAGTGTGAACTGCTCTATTTAACTTTCCTCACGGTCAAAGAAAGAGTAGACGGTCAGTGTTGCTTCATAATTCAAATAAAAATAGACTTTTCTGGCATTCAGGCATTTTTCATTGTAATAAAACATAGAATCTGAATGTTTGAATGGTTTGTTGATTGTAAAATACAAGATTTTAAACAGGTCCTTGCTTATTGGCACTAACTGAAACTTTATGATAAATACATCAGTGAGTAAATAAAACTGTGTTATTATGAAACTTCACACACACCTAAATCCCTTGTCAGATGTTTTATTTAACCCTCTTGCTGCAAATAACACCTTGGCTTTGCTTTAGTGTGAATAGTTCAATTAAAGATGCGTTTTCTGTTACCCACAAAATATAGCAGCATCAACTTTCTGCAAAGTCGTGAACAAGTAATTTTCAGCTTTAAGAATTTATATTTTTGTCAAAAGTTGTTTTGTTCGTGTTTCTATATATTAAGTTTAAACTAGTTTATCTGGATTTTGCCATAATCCTATTTGCTTAGGTGAAAAAAAAAAACACAATATACCTCTCTTGTTTCACCCAGAATTCATCATCTTATACTGTCTTAATTTTAGCAGGTTGGTTTATTAGTAAAAGTAAAAAATGAAGCACGTGTTTTCTCATTATTTGGAAGAACAACTTTCTGGTTGGTTAGTTTTATGTTCAGACAATTTTTTTTGTGCAAACATAGAATCAAATAAAATCAAATATCTGTTCCATATAGCATGAGATCTAATAACCAAACCAAAGTAAGACTCAAATTTTGGCTAAATTATAAATAACTAAATAGCAGTTCTCTGTTTAGATTTATTGTCTGGTTATTTTGCATGGTCATCGGTGGGGTTTGTGACCTTTTTACGTTCATTAAAGATGTGGTGGAGGTGTCAATATTAAGCTCAATGTAATAAAGTTATAGTGTTAAATTGATAATATTTGTATACACATGCATATGTTGCTGCCTCATATCGCCAAAACCTGTTAGGCTTGTCTGTTATCTAACAAACTAAACAAAGTTTTCTGTTTTTAACCAACATATAACTCAAACCTGGTGACATGCATTTATGTTTCACCTAATTAGTAACGCTTAGAGTGTCAGAAGAGTTTGACACACAAAACAGAAAATTCCCATCGTTTCCTCGGCGGCTCTCTCTGCTCCATCCTAAGGTGTGTTCCGAGTCAGACATTTCTGCATACCTGACGGTGGGTGGACACATCAGCCTGCGTATGTCCAGACCTGTTTGGTATGCGAAGCCAGGTCCCTTATCCAACCTTGACTCTGACTTGGAGACCTGGGATGTTTGTGCTCTATCAAAGCACATACCTCAAGGTGTGCTGTAAAAAAAAAAAAAAAAAGTCAACAAGATTTGTGTCCCTTATAGTAACAAGAGGTTGTGATGTTTTGTTTCATGTGATTAAGATTGTGTTCACCAGTGCGTAATCCTATGAAACGGTTGCCACACAGGCACATAAACATCAGGGAGTCAGGACAAAGTATTTTAAATGTCAGGGAAGAAAGCTTGCAAGCAGGGCAGTGAGATGAAACAGACACATGTAAAAACTTGCTTGCATTTTATCTACCGCACTTGTATTCTTTTTTTCTTTCTTTCTTGGAATCAATATTGTTTTGAACTCTGCGACTGAGCAGTGTAGATGTTATCAAACATGCCCCTTTTGTTCCCCTTAATTTATGGGAATAAGAGCCGTAACAGTAGTGGTTGGGTTGAATGTTATTTGTTTCATATATAGTAATGCTAAAGATCATTCCTGCTGTTTTCTGCTGCTGTAATGCTTTTCCTGTGCATCAATTTGTGCTCGTAGATGGTTTGTACTGATTTTCACCAGATTAATTTAATTGATTTTCTATTTTCCTATCACAGTCTTCTGCAAAGACAGACCGACTCGGTATTCCCATCAATAATTTCCTCCAAGAAAAAAGGTCACTTCAAGTCATTTTTTTTTATTTGGAGTCTTTATTATATTTCACAACAGTTAACTATTCCACATGTGGGGTTAGAATCATAATATATGAAGTTATGCAAAATATTCAGATAGTAACCAACTGAATTTTAAGCATAAATATTTATATATATATAAATACTTCCATATGTATATATATATATATATATATATATATATATATATATATATATATATATATATATATATATATATATATATATATATATATATATATATATATATATATATATATAT
>JAVLVB010000444.1:432375-471658 GCA_032876305.1 Orestias chungarensis | reverse complement strand
TATATATATATATATATATATATATATATATATATATATATATATATATATATATATATATATATATATATATATATATATATATATATATATATATATATATATGTACATGTATATATATGCATTCATTTGTGTTTGAATAATGCTGCTGGTTATTCTAACCCTTTTGCCACATTGAACCCTTTTAGTTTATAGTACATATAGTACAAAATGGTGCCGGCTGCTACGAGACATTTCTGTATGACTTCGTACCAAGTTGTACCGGGCGAAGTTTGTACCTGTTATGTTAACTGACAATTTAAAATGCAGCTCTAATATTGCACACATTGATATTGGAGGTTGAAGTGTTGTGCTATTATCGTGTTTTTAATGTTGCGTCACCTGTGCCAGATTGCTTCAGCTTTAGGATGAAACATCAGAAACATCAGAAATACTAAAGTATGCTCAAGTGTTAATCGGAACACAGAGAGCACTATCTCTACAAAACCATGCGGATCATCCTCACTACCAACCTTAGATCGAACGTCAAGATCCTCGGATAAACGTGCAACCGTCATGTGGACATCAAAAACAGCACATCGTACTGTGATGCTTTAACACCAGAGTTGTCTTTCCTGAGACTTTTCTGCAATTTCCTGACCTGTTTTCACAACTTTTAGCGCTGTTTCCTATTAGTGACATGTGGCCTGTTGCCACATTACAGAAATAGGCCTGTGGCGGTACTTTGACTCTGTTAACTTCAAATGTTTGTCGCAGTGTGGACCTATTGAAGGCTAAATTTGATTAGTTTTAACTGAGGGATTGGTCGTTTTTTCACGTTTTTAAAAAACCACAGTATATGTTTTAGCTGTGCTCTTGGTTTCTGTGTATCATCATCAATGTGGGGAGGAAATGTGTTTTAATGACAAGAGCCACTTTGAAAACTGTCGCGATCCTTTCAAATACATCACAGTGCCGACACATGAAAATGTCATGGGTGAATGCACGTCATGGCTCGTGCTAATCAGATCCAAATTTAGCTGGTTTTTAAACTACACCCAAATTAAATTGCTTTTTATGAAATGGCCTTTTGATATAACTACTTACTTGTTAAAAGTCACTTTTGCAGATAAATCTGGCAGCTGTATGATTCACGTATAAAAATGGTACATGTCTGGTTAACTTGAACCTATCAGAGTGTCGGCTTGTTTTTTCAGAAGGAAGGAGGGGGAGTTGAGAACTTTCCGTTGTTGCACAGAGAGAGAAATATTGTTCTGAGTGTGGTTTAACAGACAGGAAGCAGCAGAAAACCCACTGCTCAGTGATGCTGTTCCTGTGAATGCAAGATTCACAGGTCAGTTTGCGAGTCTTCTGCTCTCTTAAGTGACGCTGCTGTCGTTTGTCCTATATGGATTAAAAAGCAAAGCCTGGATCTGCTGGGTTTAAGTTAGAAGGATATATAATATAACATCCGACTAAAACTCTGACAAAGAATAGAACCAAAGGAGAAGTGGAATGTGGTCATTGAAGACATTTCTAAACTGACGTCTCTGTAGACAAAACTTAGTTCTGCTATGTCTGATGTTTAACATTTCATAAAAAGCTTCATTTTTTTGTACCAAAAAGTTCATCATACGGTATAAGCAATGTTTATCTAAAGGCTTAGTGGAAAAGTACAACTCTCTCAGGGGAAGAGATTAAATTCATCTTTCTTCTTTAAAGTCTGTGATTGAGGTGACGATTCCTGGCGGTCTTCTTTTGGCCGTGGGTTGACAGAGCTTCATACCTTCCATTAAAGTTTAGACCACAGATCTCGACAGAGAGACACTTCTTCCAGGTCAAACTCAAAGTATTTCATGGACAAGGCTTGCTCTAGTCTGTAATGCCTGAAATTACCCTTGTCACGTCGTTTGCATGCCATGGTAAGGGAAGGCAAGGCAAATTTGTTCGTATACCGCATTTGATGTACAAGACCATTGAAAATTCTTTACATGAAGATTAAAAAGCGCTTTAAAAAGTAACAATTTAGGACCATAAAATTAAAAAAGGAGACAAAGACATTAAAAGTAGCCTGATAATGTTGAATTTCTAAATGTAATGAATGGATTGATATTAATTAGATAAGCCAAAGTCTTGTCTGTGAGCCCAATAGTACATCTACCTTGTGTAAATATTATCGTCTGTAGCAACCCCGGAATATACCACAAGTAGACACCAAACTCACAGCAGATAAAGCAAATAAGATCAGGATTATAACAAAAGAAGTAGAAAAAAAATCTTATTTTGCTGTAATTTTGGGAGGAGTGAGTAGTTTTTTTTTTTTTTTTTACGAAATATGGATATTTATCTCTTAGAAACTGCATGGATGCTAAATTTACATTGACATTCTGACGAGAAATCATTTTTGATTCTTATGTTTTGGTTCTTCTTCATCTTTTCTGAGCCTACAGTGTATAAACCAGCCTAATGTCACACCCTAAGAGGCTTTGGTGTCATTGTAAATATAATCTCATAAATGAAAACATTCAAAGTTGATAGCTGCCCTCAACTCCTTTTACTACTCCTTTAACATTTAACCTTTAGAGCTCCTAGTCCAAGTCCAGTTCATCTCGAGCCGAACTCTCTCTGGTTAAGCCGTAATAGTTGCCTCCAAAGATGCAGTTCAATGTTTACGTTTACTGTCTGATGTTTGTCTATTAGCCGGTGTCTCTGCCCGTTTCGGCAAACTTATTACTGCATTCATAGTAGCGACAAAAGCATTCCTCTTATTCAGCTGAAAAACTCTGGAGTTTAAACATGCTGAGACACACGGTACTGTGTAACGTAAGGCGGGAACAAAATGTAGAACATACAGAAAATACCGTGTACAAAACACTTTTTGTACGCTGCTGACATAGAGCTGCAGCAGTCAGGAAAACCACAGTCTTTTTTTTTTTTTTTGTCTGGCATTTATGCAACTCCCAATTTGCTGTCTTCTCACTCTGGCTTGGTAACCCGTAACTATTATAAAATTTGTATTTAAATTTTTGTTTCACTCTGGCACTCAATACACTGCAAAATTTTCATTAAATTTGTTATGTATATGTTATCTTTTCAGGTTGAATCAGGGCAATTTTTGTTGGCCCAGAAATGTCTATTGTTACACTTTGATGGGCAAGTTTAATTATAATAGGCTTAAAACCAGAGTAAGCTCCTGTCCAGAAATGATGGTCAGGATCCCCCCCGATACCCATATGGACTATCACAGAGCACCAGGAATGAGCTTGAGACTCGTATCACTGAGTCATTTCCTTTACAGGAACCCAGAGGATCCAGCAACAACAGCACGCTGAAAAACACACTGAGCTCAAACCTATGAACATATCTCCGTTTCGCTTTTATAAAGGCGTCATTATGAAGCAAAATAATTTTTTTTTACAACTCTTGTGAGGTTAATACATCTTACATTTGTTGTTGCCTGGATGTGCGCGTCTGCTTCAGTTTTATTAGTGGGGAAGATGTTCCAGGAGCTTCATTTCTACCAGGACTGACATATAAAAGCTATCCTCACAACAGTCACCTGAAAAAACGTTTTTTTTTTTTTTTTGTGACCTGAGCCGAGGATGGCTTACAAAAAACCTTTGCTTGGTCCCTTTTACCTTGCATCTCACAATGTTTGCAGTCCTCACATGCAGGGTGAGTCATTACATAGTCATTCATTTGGCTTAAATTACCTCCTTTCATGGTCAACAATGAGCTCAGCTGAGGAAACCAAAGCAGGGAAAGCAGGGCCTTCTGGGAATGCACCATTTTTTTCAAGAATCCTTCGTCTAATTAGCTGTTGTAGCAATTGGCATTTTGGACTGGTGAAGCAGCTCAGTTCTGGCTTCTTGCTCTCTCTCAGTCTGCTGACGTTTGATTGACAAAGAAAATCCACTTCTGTGAACATAAAAACTGGCTAAAGTATGGACATTATGTAAATACTCTGAAATAATAAGGTGGTTCTGGTATTTGTAGTTAATGGCTAATATATTTCTACATTCTTTTTATAAAAAGGGACATTTTCAAGAATTGTTCTGTGTTTTTATCAACAAATATATAATAATAATAATCTCACTGATTCCGATTTTAACAAGTTACAAGTAGTAATGGTGAGAGTATATATATATTATATAATATTATGTTTGTATTAAATTTGTTCAGAAATCATCAAAAATGATTCTTAGAGTAGATAAAATATTACAACTTTACAGTTCAAACAATGTTACTTTGTTCACTACTATTTTGTTTCTAGACTATTGCTAAAATATAGAATAAACATTCAGTAAATCTTGTTCTGGCTTTTAAGTACTTATGGCTCTGAGTACTATACAGTTTTGTCGATCAACTATACATTAAGTAAAGTATGCATGGAACTCTGTTACGAGCTGGTTAATTAGTCGGGCTGTCTGGTCAGGTAGCCAGCCTGCAGTAGACGTGGTGCTTCTCGACTTTAGTTTGAAAATGTTTATGCTTTTATGCGTGTGATAGGCTGGATTAAGGACAGTCTGAATCTCAGCGCTGGTTTTGGTGCAACACTCATACAAGTTTCTTATATGCTTGAAATTTAAAACAGACTGAGTAGACACTCTTTGTTAATGTTGTTCCTAAAATAGAAAAATCCTTCTCAACTTCATTTCTTGACAGTGTTTCACCAGTGGAAAAAACACCCCATGCACTTCAGTATTCATGGACCTATTCATATTTTCCCCGTAGAACTTAATTCCATATTATTCGCAGAAACTTCACCTATTCACAGATTTTCTTTGTAAAGATTATCTAAAGTACTTGAAAGAAAATGTGGGAAGCTGAAAAATCTAGGCTCAACACCAGCCGACATCCTGTTGGCTGGTGTTCGCAAAGCAGCCAATCCAGGGGCACAGTCTGTTTGGTTTGGTTCTGCTCGGGCTGTACACCTAAGAGTAGAGATGAGGTGTGGATCTTAGCTTCTTCCATAGTACTAAGACATTTTTCACTTTGCATATTTTAATGCATGTTAATAGATCCCATTGTGGTCCCAAACCATCGTAATTACCCGGCTTCCACAGTTCAAGTTATCTTAAAGAGGCCGAACAGTCAGTCATAGTCAGTCAACTTTAACTTCTTAAAAACCTCTTAAAAGTTTGAAAGTGAGACAAAATAATTCATTTTCACATTTAACTTTTTTGGTTAATGAGGAAAAATGCTGTTGTGTAGACTCAGTAAGTCACTGCCAAGCTTCTCATTTCTATATGAATTAAAATTAAAAAAAACAAAAAAAGAAAATAAAGTAGCAACTATTATTTGTTTTCATGCGAAATCAAAACGTCAGATACTATTGTGTTTTATTTTTTTTTAAATTGAAGCAATTTTAAAGAGTTTATTATTTTTACTTGATCTGACACTTTTGAAAAGCGGAAAAGAATTTCATCCCTTAAAACTTTACCATAATCTGTTGTTTTTGAACAAATTTTTTTTTCAAACTAAAATAAACTTTATATAGCTGGGTTAAGAGAAGGAAAAATATTTTTTCGTGTAGATGCCTGTCTGATGTCAATTCAAGTGCTTGCTTTAACTAAAAACCTAACAGATGAAATTAATAGATGCTGTGTTTTCCTCCATAACAGAATAAGAGATACAACAAACAGGGATTGGATTCTTCCGTTTATCTCTTGGTGACCTGCAGGGTCAAGTACTAAAAACTGTTTTTCCCCCTATTTAATAAATACATAGAAAGGCAAAGACATCCATCTGTTTCCAGTCTCCAACTGTGTCAACCAACAGCATGTATGTTTTTTTTATTTAATTGGGGTCGGATAAGCATATGCTTTGATGAATAAATTCAATTTCTTAATTTAATGACGGGATTTTCTTATAAAAACTATCATCCCTTTACCTCTATTTAGGAAGTCGCGTTTGTATTTCTATGTAATGGTGCTTAGAGAAAAAATTAGCTTGGGTCTAAATTGGATATCGGTTTTGGCCAGTCATAGCCTGATTATTGCTAACATTGTTTAAAATCTTTTGATTCGGTTGTTTTTTTGCAACACGTACAAGTCATCAGTCAGATTTGCTTTAGTAACCCATACTGGGGCCGCATTGTTTCACTCCCACAGCTGCAGTAAGCAGCTGCTTTTGGAGAAAAACAAGCTCTGACTTTGCATGGAAGAGAAAGGTAGAGGCCTGCTGATCACCACACTTCATGCTCCCTAATTTAGCACATTCTGTGTGGCACAACACGAGCTTGTGTCTGATTGGATTTCATCATAGGACTCTGCAGTTAAGCTGCAAACTTTACCGGGACACCGCTCCTTGTTAACCACACTAAAACACTCAGGTCTGTGAAAACAGAGCCCCACCCAGACCAAGTCATAGGCGGCACATTAGCTCCGTGGACTATTATGAATTGAATAACATCTCTGTAGGATTCTGCCCCCCGCTGCTCTCATCGTCCTCTCCTCATGACGTAGCCGGTGCAGTTACAACCCGACCTCTGTGTCAGGACAAGGCGGCTGTTGTCATGTGCTGGTGAATAATGTGCAGACTGCATCTGACAAATGGCTGCCTCTCCTGTGTCCTCTCTCCTACCGGCCGTGCAGATCAAAGGAGCCCTCTCTGACAGGAGGGATGTAGAAGATGTACAACTCAGTGGTATGAATTCAGCTGACTATAGGTGAATACGTAAACATAATTGTAGATGCAAGTATAAGCACAATGAGAAGAAAATGAGTGGAAAAACCAACATGTTTACTCCTGCTAATTTTACAACACTTCTTGCACGTTAATGCGCTGTCATGCAAGGCATCTGGCGCAAATGTGTTTTCGTTCTCTGTTGATAACTCTACATTAGGGGTGATTTAGCAGGGCGAACACATGTCCACCCACTTCTTTTTGTTTTTCTCCGATTCGCCTTTTGTTTTTTAACATTCTTCACAACTGCAGCCAAGTGTTTCATACTTTTGTTAATGGAGCTGGTACTGGACAGAGCCTTGTAGAAGCATGCCAACCAGCCTGGGACTCTCTGAGCGCCACATGTGCATCTGCAGGAGCCTCCAGCTCTGGCAGCCGTGGGTATGCTGTGCCTGGCAGAGTGAAACACAAGCCCTCAGATTCAGTTTCCATGTCTGTGTTCTCCTTTCCGCAGGCAATAGCTGCATATTTCTGCTCGGTCTGGACGCTTGGTATTCAGTAAAACTAAAGACATTCAATTTAGTTATCTTGTGCACCAAAAGTTCTCCTGTTATAATACGTTTGGTATGCAGTGTTGAGAATTACGCAGGCATTTCAAAGCCAATAAGCTCCACCCTGCAGCAGTGGGAAAAGCCAGAACACTGACTGACTAGGATGGAGGGGGGTGGGACCGAGTATGGCTTTCTGATGTTCTCTTTGGCTGCAGGGCAACAAAGAGGTGGGGGGTTGCTTACTGGTCTGGTCTCCAGCACACCAACCCCTGCTTTCGTCTGTTCCCAAAAATACCTGGCTGTGGGTATGGGGTTGTTGGGACACACCTCATCACACTTCCACACACCAACGACTATGCAGAGTCTGTTTCCCTCCCCCTCCCCGTCTGTGATCAGAGCCACTCCCTGAGGGTGAGCACAGAGGGGCTCACTGAGCATCTTCAGACTGATCTCTAAGAGCATGTGGAGGGTTGGCCTGGACCGCCTCACCCCTCTCATGTGATCAGAACAACAGACGCCTGCGCCTCATGATCTGGGGTGATGTGCAGCGGGGTGCCTCACAGTCAGGGTCGCAAAATCTTGAAATGAGAGTGAGTTGTCATTAAATCAAAGCTCCCAAGTTAGAAATATGTTATGGGAAAGGGTAAGTTGGAATTGGAGTAAAACAGAAAATATAAGATAAAAAAAATCTGATTAAAACCCACTTTATAACCTTATATTACCAAATAGCACAGAGACCATTTTTAAAACAGTTGTTTTTGCTACTATTGCTCTACATTTCTGTACGATTTCTGAATCTATCATCTATCATGATGGACTAAAGTTTAAAAGCTCGAGGCGGCTAATGAAGAGCGACTGTTTGTACTTCCTGTTAGTTGCCTAAGGTTTTGCTCTCGCTCACTCTCGCACAACTTGAGTTGGCTTGTCATAAAGAAAAACTTAGAGAGACTTACAGTCCAAAGATTTTTGTTGTCTGTGGTTGCTTAGTATGATGTAGTGTTTTGGATTTCGGAATAAGTCAAGATAAACAGCACATTTCAAGATAACATTTGACGTAGTTTACGAGTAGGATTTACAAACCTAGTTTTTTATTAACTCACTTAACACCTCTTAAAATTATCTAATTGTTTAAGGTATTTATAGTTATTTTAAATGATTGAATTTATTGTTTAGTGGCAGCCATTGCTGCTTTAAGTGCTGCATAAAGTTTCTATTGGATTCAGTGTCCTTATCCGCAGATGACAACAATAATTAGTTGTAGATGCCTTTTGTTGAATTTATTTGTCTCCCTTTACTTTATTTTTGCCTATATTAAAGATTTGTCATGGAGGTTCACAGGAATCAGAGTGTTTTAAATTATTTATATTCTGTGAAGGATGTGGCCTTTTAGCATCACAGGTAAAAATTAGTCATAAACCAAAAGGGGTTGTTCTTCCTGGACCCTCCATGAGACCTCTTTAACACAGAGCTTGTAGTGCAGCTTTGGTTATTGGTGATTTTCAACTGATATAACATGTTTGCTGAACTTATCTCTCCCCCCCTCCACACACTTTTAATGCAGGTGTAGATGCTCCAGGCGCAGCGGGGTCCGGCCTCTGTGTCAGAGAGGTGCGAGGCTGCTCCCACCTGGGCCACAGCCTTCTAGTGAAACCTCGGTGCTCACACATTCAGCTGGAGCTGCACCGGATCGGAAAAGCAGGACGACACAGAGGCTACTTTGTGTGAGGTGAAGCAGCAGCAGCAGGAGGAGGAGGAGGATAAATCATCACAGTGGGGACTTTTTAGCCAGGTCCCTGCCCTCTGAACTCCTCTGCGATGACGACTGCAGTCCAGCCCAGTGAACTCGTGTTTGAATTTTCCAACGGGATGGACGAGATGAATCAGGTATTTACAACGAGTAACCCAGAGCTTTCAGCTTTTTACAAGATTTGTTTGGACTAAAAACACGATCACCCATCTCAGCGGAAATATCTGTAAAAACTTTATCATCCCTTGAACCTTTTTTTCCCCCACAGCTTCGATGTATTTCGCTTTGATTCTGTGTGACAGACAGAAAACAGAATACCCAAAGTTGTGAAGTGAAAGAAAAAATAACGCTCATAGCCGGGGAAGCTGAAAAGAGCGCTGTTCATTTTTGGCTTCTGAATAAATTCTCAGAGTAGGAGTATATCAAAATTGCAGCACAGAAAATACAGAGGTTTTGGCCGTGCAAAAATGCTCAGGGTCAGTCAAAATGTCGCGACTTGCAGATTTCCATTTGAATTTGGATCTGGACATTTTGCTAAACCTTTTGAACACATGCATACGTCATTAAATGGACGCTCCTAAACAGCTAGAATGTGAATCTACGCCCTAATTTCAAGTGCTTTTTCTGCCATTTTATTTAGATCCAAACTTGTTCCATCTAAAGTAAAAATAGCACCCAACCATGATGCTGCCACCAGCGTGTGTCCGGTGAAGCTAGTGTTTACTGGGTGATGAGCTGTGTTAGTTCAGTTCCCTGTTTTGCTTGGTCTTGTTTATTCTTCTCTAACAAACATCTAAGGCATTAGGACTGCAAGTGGATTCATACTCAGAATAAATAGCACATGGTTAGAGTTTTTAAACTAATTAGGCCATTGGTTACACTGGATTTTAATTTGATGTATCAGAGTACAGGGGGATAAGTACCAAAGTAAATATGTATATATGTATTAGTCTGAGATGTCGTGATACCGGCTCTGGAGCAGAGTGAAGGTCTAGGGAGACGAGAGTGAGAGGTAGAGTGGAGAAACCTGCAGTAAGGCCGGGTTGCGTGGTGCGTGGGAGGAAGCTGGGGTGGGGCTTGGACATGAATGTGTTTGTGGTTGTTGCTGCATTTTACATGACACTGATTAGGGCTTGTGTGTCTTTTCGTTGGACCGATCAGGTGCTTCGGTTGTCTCCTCCCCTCAGCCGGCTCTGAATCCTGTGGAGCAGGCTTGTTTGTAAGGGGAGGCGAAGGTTTGTGCCTATATGGGCCAGTATCTGTGTGTGCATCTAGAGTGACAAGTTGTTACTGGATCCCTGAATAGCACAGCTTCAGCCCCAACCTGAATGACCAGTTGTGTCGCTGCTTGGAAGGGACGCAGTTATTCAGCTAAAAGGTCCCACATTGTTCCCCTGTGACAGTTTTGTTCACCCACTCAGTCTGTTGTGCTAGAACCGTAGCACTTTTCACCAAGTCATGATGTTGCACTAAAATCCATCTCTTTTAGGTGGCCTTTCAGTCTTAGCTGACTGTTTTTAATGCAACAATAAACCCATCATAGCTGAGTGAAATCATAGCTTCTATAATCATTAGCTCTGCTATACTGGATTTGTAAGTGAATAAGTAGCCTCTTTACACTGATCATGTGATGAACGTCATCGTTTGTCATCTTCAGCAATTCAGTTTTGATCTAAACACCATTTCTTATTCTCCTTGACTATTAAAGTGAGTATCTCAATTCACAAATTCTGAAATTACCACAATATTTATTACTAAAGTCTCTTAAAGTATTATAATATATAGTGAATGCTGCAAGTCAATGACTCGATGCAATCTGCTGGGGTTCCTTGAATTGGAAACTTTTTCAAACTGATTTGTAATAATGTATCTAGGATTTTAATAGATTTTTTTTGTAAAGTGCCTTGAGACAATATCTATTGTAAATTTGCGCTATATAAATAAACTCATTCTTGATTCTTTATAAAGTTGCTTGTAAGCATGTCAATTCATCTGAGTAAGGTAAAATTGTTACTTTTATTCCCCTGGTATGAAAGTGTTTAGATTCTGGAGAGTCTTAAAGTTAAAGGTACGTCTGTAAATAATTAGGCCTTAAAAAGTCCGAAATATTCCAATTTTTTTCATAATAGCTCCTAAATCAAATGTATACATCTGTTCAGTCAGTTTTGCTTCTTTCAGGGTTTGTGTTAGTAATGCACAGAAAATTATGCTTATCACGCTATACTAATGCAGATATATCATGCATTAGCATTTTGTTTTTGTTAGTAACACCACAGTGCTACAAGCCAGGTAACATTCCTGTTTGCAGCGTTTTATAGTCATAAATTCAAATTTCTAAAAGAGCTTAAAACATTCTCCTATTGTTTTTTAAATTTTTTAATTTTTGCACACTGCAAGCTCTTATTCTCATAGAACAAAAATATATGAACAATAGATTTACGTCTTTATATTAATTATATTGGCAGGATTGAAAAATAGTAGGTTGAGTAAAAAACATAAGGCTGCTTGAGCTATTTAAACTGTCTCCTATAATTTCTAATTAAGGGCTAATTTGCTATTTTTAATGAGCCTATATGGTAATGAATCTTGTTTATGTAAAACTACCTATCATCTTTTAACTGTCTTGTTACAGAAATTCACTATACAAATAAACTTGACTTGACATTAAAAAGTTGACAAATGGACTGGTGGTTTTTGATTAAAAAGCATCAGTGTTGTGTTTTTTTCTTAAATGAGACGGATCAAATGTATAATAGTAACTAATAGTTAGTTAGTTTACTAGTTATTGGTCCCATAAACCCGCGTTGAGCTTCTGGACTGGTTTTTACCTCTGGCTCTGCTTCAAATCTGCGTTAAGAGAGAGCCTGTCTCAAACATGCAGAGACAGACCTTCCAACTGTTGTAGCATATCTAGCCAACCTCAAAATCCAATATGGCTGCCTACAACAAAAACAGTTTTAACCTCTTTTCTGTAGTTGACCATTATTGGTTATTATACTGTCTCGTGAGCTGCATGTAGCGAAACATCAGCGTCAGTTCTGTTGATATGACAATCACAAACTGCTCTTTACCCTGACCTTTAAGACTCGAGTTGTATTAGTGGGAGCTGTTTCTTTCCCTTTTATGACTTTGCTTGCTTATTAATTTTGGTCCACACTGCAATACCAATTTAATTGAACTTGAAATTAGATTTTCTGCATCTGCAAATAACTATAGTAAAAGAAAGAGGTGCAATGATTCCTCACTGTTTGATGCAGACTTGACAGGTATGGTGTTCTCTCTTCATGGTTTCCTCTTACTTGTTGCTCACTTAAATGTTGTTTACTGTTATTTAATTGTCTTAACTGAATTAACTGTAATATTTATTGGTGCTGAACGGGATTTTTGTTTCTGCCAAAGCAACTTGACTGCGCTTTTTTCTCAACATTGGTCGAAGATAATGCAGGGGAGCAGAAGTGATGCAAAAATTAAAAGCGTAAAGCTCCTAAAGTTATTATCCTATTATCATTTGCGTGCACATCTATTAATATAATTTCTGTAACAAAATGTTTTAAAATTATTTCAACTATTGAATTAATCAAAAACCACTAAAGCATCTTGTGTTTAGCTGTCATGGTTGCTAGGCGACAGAGCAAATGCGGAGACAAGCGTGGGAATAAATCTTAAAGCTAAACCAGCAACTCTAAACCTTCTTTTTGTCTTGCTGGTTCCTTCGAACGGTGAATTTGGAAACACCAAATGATTCTAACTGAGATCTTCAATAAGTATAAATCCAGATTAGATGATTGTAGAGAGTGAAGCTAAAAGCTTGCCTTACAGAAACTTTTATCTTCCCTAAACTCCTCAGTTTTTAATAAATCATAGAGGTCTTTTGCTCTCTTTTCTTCAATAACTTCTCAACCGTTGTCACATTTCATTTGGGGTGTTATTTACATTGATGCTGATGAGTCTCTACACAGGAAATAGCCTCCAGTTCCAATAAATACAGATTTATACTAAAACAAACAAAAAAATTCGGAGCTAAACTTTTACCAAAGGTTTTACTAGAGACATTTGACTTAACAATGGCCGGTTTCGCTGTTCCAAATTTCACAATGAGGATATTGAAAGCGTTTAGGCAGTTGAAACCCATTGTGTTCGGGGCAGGTAAAGCAGAAGAGAGATGGGTGTTGGGAGGGAAAAAGTCTGCACAGATGCTGTTGCTTTCAAGGGCGAAATGGGGAAGTCAGAAATGCAAATCCGCCTGATATTTATCGCCTCTGTTCCCTCTACTAGAAAAACTATTCAGGTCAACAAAGAGGAAGGAGTTGTTGAAATATGCCTTATGTTTGACACAAACCATTGTAGCTGAAATCTTTTCTGCAGGGGCCTAACTCTGGCCAGGTTTCCACAGGCTGTCGCAAACCCGTGTGGCCACGTTGTGACAGAGTTCCAACAGGAGACTCCCCAACAAAAGCAAAAGTAAAACAATGAAAGCATTTAAGGTCGCAACAGTGTGCAGAGACAGCATCTTCAGACGTCCTCTGCGCTACGTCAGCAAGATGTCGGAGGATTGGATGGGAGGAGGCGGTATGAGCTGCTGTCTTAAGACCAGTACGCAAAAACACATCTTTATCTCGCTCAATGATGGCAAACATGAGTTTACTCAGTCTGAGAAACATTTGCAGCCTCAACGTCTAGCTGTGATAGCGTCTAGTGAAGATTCCTATTAATGAAAAACATTTAACAGCAGCAACTGCAATGAAATTGAAAGCATATTAATTTTTAATTTTGAAACTAGACGTCAGATGTTTTGCTTTTCACACCAAGGTGGGACACGTTTATTTTTTAATGCTCGAAAGTGTGAACAGAAACTAAACTAAATATTCGTTGTGGCTGCTTGAAAATGCCTAAACTCTGCAAAGCTCTGTTAATGAGCTGGTTTGTTAGTATCGTAGTTAAACAGTAGCAGTAAAGGGTTTGCAGGCATGCACTTGGATGCCACCGTTCCCGCCCCCCTCCCTCAGCCTCAGCTCAAGGCCTGGACACCTGGTATGCCCCAGAGGTCCCAAACAACAATGAACACTTGTGTAAAAAGAGACAGAAAAGCCTTTATTCCTGATACTCCTACAGCACCTTCTTTCTGTCTGTGTGTCTCTTTTAAAGCGACTCATCACTGCAGGAATGCTGTTTTGATTGATTTTTATTGTGCGGCTAAAAAATGGTCTAAAACACATCTTTTTACGCTCCAGAACAGATTGTTCTTCACATTTTTATCTTCCTCCCTGCATTGGAACGTAAGAGTTTTCGAACTGAACTCAGTCACATCTTCAAAATCACTTCAGCTTCATTTAGTCACATTTTTACTTATTCTCATGTGGGTGGTTTTGTTTTCATATATTTTTAGTTGTCTACTAATATTTTGGTACAATTTACTTCTCTAAAGAATAAAATAAAAAAAACTGTAAATGGCGTCGAAACTGAAAAAAAGGAAGGCACTGTGCTGACATCTGGTGGGCGTTTCTGGCTCATTTCTGGGTTTACCTTTCTATGTATAGCTAAGAAATAAATGTAAATAAGAGAGGGGGAAAATAAAAGGACAGCCAAAATCAATACATGGGAAACGAGACAAACAAAGAAAAAGAAAATATCAAAAAGTTAATGTGAAGTCATACATGCCTTACAGAAAATATTGATGACAAACAATTTACTTTTGCTGGGATTTAAATATTAATAATAACCAAAACATAATGGGGTTGCCACTTATAATCTTTAATATCAACTAAGCCTAGAATAAAGTTTTGAATATTAATATAAATATTCATTACATAATTAAATAATCAAACATATAGGTAAAAAAATCCAAATAGCGAAATGGAAAACTAAAACTAAAGCTCTTGCAAGTATTATTGTGATGAATACTACTACTTTTACTGCTAATGCTAACAACAATAATGATAAATATGTAATTTTGTTTGAAATATTATAGTTTTGTGCTCCTCAGAGCAAGTTTTCTACATGCGGAGCAGAGCACGACTCTTAATTAAAGAATGGAGTTAATTAAGCCCTCACTAACCAGCCACTCGGTGACCATTCTTGACACGATCCTCGCCAGAGGAGCTCTCAGATGTGCTTGTCTCCTCAGGTGTTGCTTGACGGTTTTGGCACATCCTCCTCCAATTCCCTCACTCCCCTTGCTCCTCGGTCCATCAGCCCTTGCTAAGCCCGAAATGAGACGGCGAGGTTAAAAATCCCCAGAGCGTGATGAAGAAGGTGTTTGCCTGCGATTCATATCTGATTCAATAACATTCATTTTTGCTTATATAATTCCTGGGTATAAGATTAGGTTCTCAGGAGAAGTAGGCCAGATCAGACAGCAGGTTCCCTATTCTTACGAGGGTCCCAGCGGGCCGCTGGAACCCCCCCGAAATGAGCTCTCCTGCATGCTGCGTGCCTCCACGGTACCTCAGCCTCTGTATGAATCCACAATGTTTCACAAAGCAATAAAAGTCGCCAAATTGGGTTGGAACATTAAAACTGACGTCATGTGTTTTAAACAGAAATTTATTTCATTGATGGTGGTTAGTGGATGAATGTTTTTATTCTATGAACTCACAAAGACGCTCAGCTCTCTTCATCCAGTCTCCTCCTTCTATTTTCTCACCGTTTGCATTTGTGTTTTCTCTGTTCAGTTGGACGACCCGTCAGTATTTCCAGCCGTTATCGTCGAGCATGTGCCCACAGCCGACCTTCTGCAGGTCTACTCAGGCCTGGAGTCCGATGAGGTGACCAATGGCATCATGGCGGACACATCTCTCAGCGTGGTGGAGGGGCCTTCCATCCTTTCAGAAGGAGTGGATCTTACAGGTAAATGTAGGCCACTTAAATCTGATCAATACTCTTTCAGCCCTTAATATTATGTTAATGTTGTGACTTTCTGAAATTTCAATACATACATTCTACATTTAAAACCTTACTCTCGTTCCTCATTCATTTGGAAGCACCCTGTATTTCATGTTGGTAATGTTATTTTAGAAGACTAAAAAAGCAGCAAAGAGAAAGAAAACTTAAATTTAATCCATGTTTTTTAGAGTTATGTAAACAAAGCTTTTTTGTTAAATATCATATCTGCTAATTTAGAAAAAAATAAAGTGGATCTTAGTTCGACACGATTGTCAAACCTTGTCGAAAAGGTAATTTCAATACTACCAAAAAATTCCATGACACCTTGACTACTATTTAAACTAAGTCTTTTATACTGTTGTGGAGAAATTTTTGCCTTGTTTTCTTTGCAAATTTCTTTTACATCAGCGACAAAAAAAGAGATTACAAACAGAAACCGTTTTTTAGGGTAATGCAGAAAAATGTCAATTGGAGGATTTTAACCTTAATTAGGTCACTCCAAAACACCCATTTTTCAATTGCCATTGCAAGGTTGTCTTGATCTTGTGCTTTGTATAATTTTCCTGCTATTTATACCAAACGTAACATCAATAATTACGTGTAGAGAGCAGAAATTACAGTTCTATCAAATATATGAAGTCATTCAGGTCCAGAAGCTGCAAAGTGGCGACAGATTATCACAGTATTTCCATCATGTCTGATTGTTGATATGATGTTTGTCTTCTAAAACGTGCTTTTAGGTAAATTACTGTCTCTTTAGTTTACTACATATTTTCCTAATGTTTTTGGGATTATGAAGATGTTTTATGCTAGATACGATTTGGGACTCTGTGTTTTTTATTTATCAGGGATGGATAATCATCTTTGAACTCTCCCACTGGATGCCACTTGCACAGAACACAGAATTTCTAACAGATGCAAAGCCTGCAATAGATGTAGATGTGGTTCTTGGTTTGTTTCTGACCTCTTAAATGCTCTGTCAAATTTTCCTTGGAGTCATTTTGGGAGTCTGGCCATTGCTGGGGAGGTTCACCTCTGCTTCATGATTCTCCCTTTGCGGATAATGACTCTCACTGTGATTGGCTAAATTCCTTTATAACCTTATTCACCCTGACATCAGGGACTATTCCTTAGCTGTTTCCTTACCCCTTATCCCCCTACTTTATGTCTTATGTCAGGTTCTATTTCTGTGGTTTTTGATTCTATAGGCCTGTCAGTAACCCGATCTGGGTGTTACCAGTGAAACTGAACCAGCTTTTGTAGTGATTCACATTCAGTTCCTGATTTAATAAGGAATGCACCTCTTTTTTAACATAGTAATAAAAACATCACTTTAAAACATTCTCCTAGATTTTATTTGGTTATCTAGTAAGGGATATTACATTGAATCACTAAAGTTCAAACAAAAGAGCAATAACAGATTTCTTTGCATCACTGCATTAGAGGCTATTCTCCAGGTTTTCTATTTTTATTCAAAATTCAGATAAAAAAATTGTCTTTTTTGTTTAAACCGAATCCAATGTACCTAAGGGTACCTAATTATGCTACCTAACCTTCACTGTGTTATTTATGCACATGTATGTTTTGATGAACAGAAACAAGAGTTTCCCATGCAGAGGACAACATGGAGACCAATGAAGCTGCTGCAGCTCTGCTGAACATGGAGTCTCCAAATAATATTTTGGATGAGAAGCGTATGAGTGAGTGTATTTGTATTTATCGATATGCTCTGTTTTTAAAACAATGACCGAGGTGAGGTGTGGTGTTTGGATGAAGAACTTATACGTAATTATCTGCCATTGTGTTTATGTTTACTGTTCGTGCAGTTCACACCTACAACCATCTGCTGGAGTCAGAGATGACCTTCACTCCGCTCAGGCATGACCAAATGGACACCGTTGCCCTTGACATGTCCTTGGATGAAGACACCTCAATGGATGAAATTCCTCAAAAGTGTCCCTTAAAACCTCAGAAAAAAACCAAAGGTAACATTTGTTCTTGTTTTTCCTACTTATTTCCTCATAGAAATAATTTTCTACAACGTTTCAAATTAGAAAGTGATTGTAACATTTTATTGTGCCCTTTAACCTCCTAACATGCTACTTCTCAAATCGAATAATAGTGCGAAAGCCCCGGGTAGTTCGTCCCTGCTCTCCAATCACAACCCCTAACCTGCCACTTAGAAAGAAGAGCAAAGAGGGCAAAGGTAAGCCTTACCAACTAGTCCACTTTTCTGTAATGAGCCAATAAAAATCAAGGTCTCTCCTCCTCTTGTGATTACTCCGAATCCTCCCATGGAGCGGGCAAACAGCTGCCCTCAGCCTCTGCAGTCCATCTAGGTTGAATCTGAGCGAGTTAATGGATGAGGGGATCTCATGTTGTTGTGTTTCTGGGGGACACAGGAGTGATTGCAGGCTGGAGGGCAAGCCGATGCTTTACAGATAGAGGCAGGGCAGCAGCGCGCTGCTTTCTTTGGACCATTCATTGTGACACAAAAGAGGAAGGGGCTTGGGAGGTCTGGTTTAGCTGCAGACGTATACATCACTTTGTCACATAGTCTGGGATTCAGGCAACTTTTGGGAGTGTTGCTGTTTTTAACAACCGTGTCAAGCAAATTAGAATAATCTACTTTCAAGCTTGTTATAAATAATTTCCTTCCTACTACACTTTCGAATGATTTTCAAAAACAATAAATAAGCTTACAAAAATATGACAGAACTGATTGAAGGCCTAAATTTGTCCCTGAATGTTGAAACCTTGACTCATTAGCCCGCTTAATTTGCAGGCAACACCATCTACCTTTGGGAATTCCTCCTGGCATTGCTGCAGGATAAAAACACCTGTCCCAAATACATCAAATGGACACAGCGTGAAAAAGGGATCTTTAAGCTGGTGGACTCCAAGGCTGTTTCAAAGCTTTGGGGCAAGCACAAGAACAAGCCTGACATGAACTATGAGACCATGGGGAGGGCTCTCAGGTAAGAGCAGAATACCAATGAGCCACATCTTCCAAAGTGACATTATCATGCACACAAGCTCTCATCCGGCATTTAACCTTGAAGACACCATTTCCACAGATATATTCTTGTTAACACTCTGGAACGGCAGTTTAAATTTTTATGATACCCGTTAAACTTTAATCGCTATAATGTCAATAATTGGTTGAACGGACCCTCGCCTACTTTCCTCCCCCAGGTACTACTATCAGAGAGGCATCCTCGCTAAAGTGGAGGGGCAGCGTCTGGTCTATCAGTTCAAAGAGATGCCGTCTGACCTGGTGGTGATTGAGGATGAAGAGGCGGTATCCGACGCCAACGTCGGCTACGGGAGCCAAAGGTCTGCCAACGGGCGGGGCGTGGTCCACGGAGGGTCCAAATGCCACGGGAGGTCTCAGGTTGGACAGCATGTGTCGCTAAAACCGACAAAGAAAGAGCTAAGAGATGAAGCTCTGTACCAGGAGACTGAGGGGGGATATGCTGAGCAGCTGCTTCACTCTGTCCATGTCCTACAAGAGAACCAGGCCCATAGTCTTCAAGATACAGCACAAGCTGTGAGGTAGGAGGATCACAGATAAGATTTAAGTTTTCACACCAAAAGTACAGCCTTAAAAAAAATGTCTACCCTTTATGTAAGTACTACAAATTACTTTCACAGAAAAAAACATAAGGTCAAATTGTTTGTAATATAGTCACATGGCACATTATTCTGAATACACCATCCTTTGGTTGGCAGCATATACGTTTTTTCAGTTGGGACAAGGAGGTTAGTCAGAGTTATTGCAAACATAGATAGAGCTGAGGGCAGGGCAATCCTGGAAGCAAGTCTGAGGCTGCAAAAATCTGTGGGGGAAACCTTCCCTTCCAGCAAAACAGCAACCCTAAGCATCCAGCCTGAGCTACAACAGCATGTTTTTAATATCATGACATGCTCATGTCTTAGAATGGCCCTATCAAAATCCAGAACCTAATTCAATTTTAAATTTGTGGCACAATTTGAAAATAGTCATCTCAGATGCTCTCCATCCAGTCTGACTGTGAGTCAATTTGCATACATAGTAGGATTAGACCCAAAAAAAAAAAATGATTTCAAGATTTGCACCTATTCAGAGATTAATGATCTAGATCTGTAGTTGAAGCAGAAGAAGGTTCTACAAAATATTGGCTCAGAAGGCTGAATGTATATTTATGGAAGTTCAAATTGTCAAATTGTGAAGTCTGAAATGATGAAAGAAGTATAATGGATGAATGGCACACGCATTGTTTGTGCAAATGTGTGAATGTTTGTAAAAACAAAAGTTGCTGCTTAATGAAAACCAGAACAATCAATCAAACCAATCTTAACCCAGCCTAAACCAACCTGTTTGAACTAAATTAGAAAAATATAACCTTAAACTATTCATACTGTACTTTTCTGTCACTCCAAAGCCACATTTCCATACTTTTGATCCAAAAATGCATCTAAAATTATACACATCGATTTAAAACATACATTTTTGGATTGAGTTTCTCCTTTAAATATTTGCTTTGCACTTTAAATGACAACAAGACATTAACACATGAAATTTTAGGTCATAATTTTTTTCTATGTATATTCTACAGAAAATAATTGCTGGCATCCAAAAAACCTCCATTACCTGCAAGCGTGAAACTATTGGCATAATGAAGAACAAGGAAAACTTCAAAAAAGTCCAATATAAACAGTGTCACGGTACTTTATGCAAATTTTGTTTTAGAAGAAATTACAACAACTGTCACATTGGTGATAATCATAGAGAGAAAAAATAATGAAGAGAAATGAAGGTTGGGGGCAGTGCACCACCAGTAATCTTCATAAATAAAAAAACAAATTTGAACAGAAAAGAGTCAGAGTAGCTACCTGTTATCGCCATAAAGCCTTATTTGATGTAAAATTATAACCTTTTTTTACATGTTCCGCTCTAAGTACTTGTTTCACTCAGGAAGATCATTAATGTTGCACTGCCTCCAATCTTTATTTCCTTATCATAGGTAATCAATTTCTTCCCTGTAAATATATTGCCAAAGCATGTGATGATGAATTGAAGGCTAATCAAATAGTATAAGCATAAAACGAGTAGCTTTATCCTTTGTGACAAAATAATTTGAATAATTCCTGAAGGTGGAGGGTGACTCCCTTATAACATTTAACAGAACATAATTTCAAAGACGTTGGCGCTGTACCTTTAAGTGAAATGACAAGTGTTTGTCTCACCAGTTAATGTTACCTTTTTAATGTATGTGACGTTTCAGGCGGCTTTAGGTTTCTCTCATAAATTGCAGTGTCTGTTATTATATAGTTTTGTTTGCGCTTTGTTGTATTGGATTGAGTCGACCGGCTGAATTATGAATGTATTATCTTCCCTGTGATATTTTCCGAACTGGACAGCTCTGCAGTTAGGAACTGTGAACCGAATAATAATTTTTACAGTATCTGTGTTTTTTATTATAATAATAATGGGATATATTTCTCAGTAGGGCTTAATAAAGAAAAAGCATATCCGTGTCTCCAAAGCTATAGATCGAAAGCACTGGGTTGTTCATCAGACTTTATACTTAAATGTAATAAAAGGTCCCAGTTTTAAATGTGGCCACAGAAATAAGATGAGGCAAAGAATAAATACATGTAGGTGAAAAACGGATTTAAAATGCCTTTAGTTTAAATGATAACTGAGAAAAAAACCCTGTTTAAATATTGTTTTCTATAAAAGATAATTTGAATATACCAATCCTTCTATATTTATCTAAAAAAGTAGCTTCTTTTAGCTGAGGAAAAAGTTAGTGCTAGTTAGTAGTGTTACCGTCACAGTGAAATTTACTTTAACGAGGGGCTTCTTGTAGACCCTCTCTAAAGTAGAGTAAGTCTGAGAAAAAATTGCAATCACCCTTTAACCTAGTCAAAAATCAACCATGCAATATCTATGGTCGATCAAAGTCTGGACTTTGACTAGGCCCAGGACTTTCTCACTCTTGCCGGCATGGTCATGCTCATGGTGAAGCGTTCAGCTGCGCTATTCATTTCTTAAATGTTTTATTTGGTTTACAACAAACAAGTCCTCTCATCTTCTGTCTTAATAATTACATTTTAGTCTTACTTTTTCTATAAGCTCCTTTTTTCAGGTATGTTTCTGTTTTTTCTGAAACAGCAGAAAGAGTTTTTGCTAGCATATCTACTTTGAAGATTAAATTGATATAATTTCTCTCTGATTGCAGAGGCTTCTGCACTCATATCAACAGTTGCGAGAGCTTGTTGTAGACCCTTCAATGCCATTTAGGTGTTTTGAAGACTACTTTTAGTAGTTTTTTTTAGTTAGTAACTTACTTGTATGTTTTAGAATATTTCAAGACATCTTTAAACGAGAGAGTCAACAGTTCTCACTTCAACAGTCGTATACGTCCAACTAAATCAAACGGAGCAATCCTCCTTGTAAATGTTTTATTACATTTAGCAGAACATTTGAAAGGGTGTTGTCTTCAGATTTTTGCTTGTATTTTGTTTAAACTGATATTAAATATACGTCCAATGATTTTGGAAAAAACAACAGGATTTTGCAGCATATCGTATCTTTTAACAAGACTGTTTTATTATTTTGTCTCCTTAGGACCATCAGCAGTCCTGTGTCGTTACCCATGGTGCTGACGTCTGGCTCTCTTCAGTCTGTCCCCCTCTCTGTTCTGGCCAACGGGGACTCCAGCCACTCCTCCCCTCCTCGGGTCATTCTCCACACAATGCCCTCTACGACAGCAGGTGGGAAAGACGTGCTCACCATCCAGACGGCTTCTCTCACGGGCGGGTCTGGCAGCTTGCAGGACGGCCTCCCGCAGCAGCTCTTGGTCGCCAATTTGGGCCCCGCTGCCATTTCCTCCTCTGCCTCCTCCTGCACCTCCCCTCCAGGAGTCATTAGTTCTGCCAACTCCAGCCTCAACGGTCTCCCCCGCCTCGTCACCATCAACACCACAGGCGGTCACACCATGGTGGCACAGCAGGCCGGCACCGTAATAGCCACAGTGCTAAAGTCCAGCGATATCTCTGCGCTGCAGGTCAAAGAGGAGATCCTGGACTCCAGCTACTTCCAGTCGATGGTGAACGGCGATCCGTCACTGGCAGCACACACGTTCGAGAAGGAAGAGATGGAGGCTGGAGAGGCCGAGCTGCAGTACAGGACTGTGATCATCGATACCAGTCAAAGCCAGGCCCAGGGGCCTGCAAGCGAAACTTTAATAAATGGACATTACTCCCAGAGCAGCAGCCCCAGTGAAGGTCTAACCCCTGTGGAGGAGCTAGAGGTGCGCGGGGAGATGTCTCTGCAGCCCGAGCAGGGAATCAAAAGCCTGCAGGAGCTTCCGCTGTCGGTTCAGTTGCCTGCAAACTTTATCCAGATAAAAAAAGAGCCTGCAGAGGCTTAGAGCCGCAAGACACTTACACACAAAGTGAACCGTAAAGAATTGAATATCTTGTGACCACAGACTCGATACTTTCTCTTCCTACCACAAAGGTCTGATTGAATATCAGGAGTGAGGGAACTTGCAGCATGTTGCTCTTAAGTCTGTCAGTTAAGCCTCAGGATGTATTGTTTACTCACATGTTATGTGACCATGTGCCTAATTTCAAAAATGTAGGGAGTGATCTTTTTTGTTTTTGTTTTTTTAATTAAAGAGGTTAGCTTTTAGAATAAGGATTATCCTTGTAGATAAGAAATCCCATACTCGCATATCCACAAGATGCTTAGAAAAACTTGGGATGCCTGTCTGCAATGAAAAAACAAAAACATGCCAGTCAAGATTTTAAACATTACATCTCATTTAACTTTTCTTAGAAGAGGACACCGTAACAAACCAAAAACATGGACTGAATGCCAAAAAGTGCAACAAGAAGGATCGTCTCCTTTACCTGTTTGACAGCTTCTGATGCGTGCAGGTTGTGTTTTCATCTGCAGAAAACCACGGTCATCTCAAGAGTTTAAATTAAGAGTGCCTTATGGGATGGTTGCAGAAAAAAATGTGCACTCTTTATTTAGTTTTAAAGACAGACGACAGCTTAGTGTTCATTTCTTTTAAAACAAACAGAGAAGATGTGTGCATATAATCGCTATCAGCCCTTGCATTAAAACACGCGGTGTTAGGATGTAAAAAGGGCATTTCTCTGTGAGGAGCTGCAGACTGGAATGTGAAACAATATATATATATATATATATATATATATATATATATATATATATATATATATATATATATATATATATATATAATATATGCAATTGAGATTAAATTTTAAATGGCCACGACAAATGTATTTATTTTATTATTACCAAATTCTGTAAAGATGAGGCAAGTTCATTTTATTTTTTACTTGTAAACCAGAGGGAAGATAAACAAGAACATACCAGGAAACTTTACGGCAGTCACCCCCCCACCCCCCGATTGTATAGCATTTGATATAATCAACTTTTTTTTAGTTTTTCTTTTTTTTTAAGCTCTGGCTTTGAATGGCGAGCGCAGCATCATTATTCCACTGCTGTGAATATTTTTATTATGCGTCTGATTTGAACATTTAATGAATGAGGTTCTTGTTCGAAATTTTCAGCGGATATACCTCTCCTCCATTTCGAATGGACATTCGAATTGACAAGGCTATGCAATCAAAATTATTGGATTTTATATTGTATATGGTATCAAATTTATCAGGCAATACTGATGTTCCGCTTATACTGTAATATAAAGTTTCTATATTTGTTGGGAACAAAAATGGCACCTCTTACTGGTCCACTCTCTCCCCTTTTCATTCTTTATCTTCAGTTCTGGCATCTCTGGTCGTCTAACTTTATGTTTTCGTCCCGTTTGGTGAAGAACCTGTAATGACAGCCGTGTTTGCGGCAGCCTTGTTTCTGTTTGGGATGAAGCAATGTTGATCCTGAGTGGCATCACAGCTAAACTGGTTGTGTTTACCAGACTGGGCTGTAGCCGCTGAGTGAGGGGCGGTCAGACTGCCTGACCTCCATCATCAGCTCACGAGTTAAAGGCTGCTTATGTCCTCACCAGAGCCACAGCTCCGCATTCTGCAGGCACTCTGAATGTAAGACATGCTGGCACAAATGTTTTGACAATCAATAAACACACTTGGTTATACTCGCATTAACATATGACTTTCTGTTAGGGGTTATCTTCATATATGTTCTTGTATCAAGTCTCCTGTTTTGTTTTTCTAAAGCTTCTGTTGTCTTGGGTTGTCACTTGCTCCCCTTTTTGCTAAGCTTAGTCTTGATTTTCAAGAAAAAGTCAACATGCTAATTAAAAAGCAAATCTCCTCTCTGTATTAATTTCTGTTTTTTTTTCTTTAATCCTTGCAAGAAAAGTAGTGTAAAATGATTTGAGCCCAAGATAAAATGTCACACCAGATGTTTTTTTTTGTTTTTTGAAATATTACACCAGCATACCAGATTATACTTGGAAACCAATAGCGAAGTCCATCGGTTTCTGCTGTCAACCTAATGAAACCGTTTCTGCCTTGAAAACTCAGTGGTATTGTTGGACTGCTGTGGCTACGGGGAACATTTTGCACGGTATTTAAAAGAGAAAGTAAAAGCTGCAGTAGGAAACTGGATTTGAGCCATTAGTAGTCCGGAGACTGATTGGACTGTACTTAAGAGCGCTGCTGCTTCTCCAGTTGCTGTGGGTGGTTGAATACAGTTGCATGTGACATGCCCGAAGCTGAATGCAGCCGCGTCTGTCAGCACAGCTTGCATAGTGAAATGAGAGTGTGTGTTTGTGTGTGTGCTCTGTTTGGTGAAAGAAAAGGTTACAAGGAATCTTTTGCAGCATGTTAATGTGCGTTTATGTGTGTGGAGATAGAACTGTGTGTAGATGTCCATGGTCGTATTGGCTTTTCCGTCTTAGTTTCTATCTGACCTCCCTGGGACCATATTGGCCAATTTTCTGTGAGCGCTTTAGTCTAAAAGGAGATTTGAAATATATTTTTCTGCTTGTTCACATGAGTTAAATGTGTATAATGGGAGCAGAGGTGTTGGCACACTGTGTCATAAGTATCAGGGAGCTTTCCAAAAACCGAATTTTACCAATTAGAACAAGGTACCATGTTTTAACAAGGCAGAAATGAACAGAGTTTACATTTTTAAAAGCTTTAAGCCTTCAGCTTTGGTTTAATTTTTTTTTCTTATGTCCTCATAATTCTCCAAGCGTCCACATCAAATAACAAACATAGCAACGCTTGGTGGGAATATTTGAATATTAAAGTAATAGTACTAATAGTACTCAAACTATGTACTGTGTGTTTCCACTATGAATGCAGAATTACTTGAAGTAATTTATTTATTACATTTTTACTCAGAAATGAAATTTCCTAAATTTAAGTTGAAAAGGAATATTATCCGAAGTACAAATATTAACTGGAAAAGTTGATTATGATACAAATAATGAATATGGCCATTTGCACTTTTGAGGATTTTACCCATAAAAGCTAAATTACTACTTAACCTTCATCTGTAAACAGGTTGCTACAGGTTTTGCAAGTAAAATAAACACAGATGTATATTGTCATCAGCTTAAACTGCTAAAGACGGGTAAAATGCTCAAAGAGCATATCAAACAGTATTGGTTGGCTGTTTATTTAGTTGGGGTTTTCATAAGGACAAGCAAGAGGTGTATAGTTCATTGTTTCCACATTCATTTTTTTTACTTAAAAGTCAAACTTTTAATGTTTCAAATAATAAAAAATTAACCGGGTTGTAAGAATCTCCGGTTGGGAGCATCTTATCAGCGTGTCCAGCGTAAATTATCATTCTTAAATTCAATTACAGCAATCAACATAGAAATGTGTCGATTGCTGTAAACTATATATTTGATCGTGTTGAATATTTCATATTTATTTTATCTCAGTGAACATATTCTGTTTGAGTTTAAATTAAAGACAATAAAACCTTGTTTTTATAATAGTAATTAACCTAGTTTCTATTATAACGATTACCAAAACTCACATTATTACACATTTTTTCAAACCTCTACTTCCAGACAAGGCATCGGTGGCAAACAGCACTTTGGTCCACTTGAATTTAAACCTGGGATTGTTGGAAAATGATTCAAACACTTTTTCATTTAAAACATCTATCAAAAGCCAATAATTTGGATTTTCTTATACTGTATAAGGTTTTCAAATGTCAGTAGGTTTTTATTTGTCTTACTAATAGTCAGTACTAATTAGAATAACCTTATTACAGTTTGGTTAGATTTGGTTTATAACCATTCCGAGAACAAAGTAATTCTGGGATTTTATTAGATTTTCTGCTCTGAAACTTCTCTTTCGCCTTAGAGGTATAAAGCACAGTTCATTCAGAATCAGAATCAGAATCAGGCTTTATTGGCCAAGTATGCTCACACATACAAGGAATTTGTTTTTGGTTACACAGATGCTTGCAGTGCACGAAAAATACATTGAAGGCACAAAAAATTCAGTACAGATGACAAACAAACAAAGCACTCCTAACCAGTGTCGCCATCTGCGGCGCCATGTTGGTTATTTTGCAAATATTCTCACCACGTTTTGTTTCGTTTTCTTATTAATCTCCAGCAATCGTCTCCAATGCTGGTCCTCAAGAGCCGCTCTCCTATCTTGTTTTAGATGCATCCGCCGCTCCAACACAACTGCATCACACAATTCAGCACCATCGACTGTAGTTTAGCAAAAGCCTGATAACGACCCATTCATTGGATGCAGGTGTGCTGAAACAGGGTTGGATCTAAAAGCTGCAGGACAGGTCCAGGCTTGGAGACCCCTCATCTACAGCATGTTATGAAAGTTGAAGGGCAAAAGCTCAAAAGGATAAAACAAGCAACTGTACAAATATAATATGTTGAGCCTTCCTGTTATCTGCTTGAAACCTTACTCTCTTTTGTAGCTTAAATGAACTGCAAGCATTTGTAAACAGCACATAGAAGACCATCCTTAAATACTTACTGGATCTTTAAAAGGCTCGAGTGTACATTTTTGATTACACTTTTGATGTTTGGGAAGCAAATTTACCTCCTTTGCCATGTAGTCTTTGCTCCCACATGCACGTCTTATCGTGAGGTTACTAACCACATTTACAGAAACAGTCAGTAAAAAAAAATAAAAAAAACTTTCTCATTCCAACAGACCTCTTCCTAAATACCTCCACAGACGAGGGATTGATTTTGCTTATCGTATCGTTACCCCTCTTGTTCTCGAGGATTACAGCAACAATGAAAGGCAACCAGCAGCCGTTCTGTCTGGTCTTTTCCTCTGCCTGGTAAGTCAGGGGACGCTGAAGATGGAGCGAGAGAGCCGGGTCCTGGAAGAGGAGGACTATTTCTGTGTCGCCCGCAGCCACTGACACAGCGCGAGTGTTTACTGCTGTGCCATGCTGCCTCTCACAGTGGGAGCAGTTGAAGGATGACGGCTGACATTATTGTGCCTCCAGCCTGAGGCGGCAACGGTACACAGAGAGCTTATTTAACCATCAGGTCACCAGACTGACTGCAGCTTCGCAGACACAAGCTTATCGAGTTAACTTGGTTTAGATTATTAGGAGGAATATTGGTAAATCTCATACAAGCATAGAAAAAATGTAATTTACAAGCGGTAGAAAGAAAAAAGAAGACAGAACTATAAAAATGGAGAGATTCATCGTCCTTTATGTATTAAAAGCAGTATAGCTTCTTGTGCACAAGATGGCACTAGTGACACATATGTCCTCCTCAGCAGAGATGAAGCTTGAGTCTGGATGGGAGAGACATTCCTTCAGGTCACTAATCTAAATACAGATACTCCTCATACTTTAGGTTTTTCACTCTCGCTTGCCCCAAAATAGCAACTTGCACATCCAAACAAATGATGGATTAGTTAAAATGAAAAAATAAAAAAAATAAACAAAAATAAAGAGCTGGAAGTGCAATCCTAATAAATAACAAATAAAAAACAAACAAACAAACAAAAAACATAAATTCACTGGGATGCTTCAGTAAAAGTGACCAATCCTCAGGCCATGCACAGAAAAATAAGAGGGAGGAAAAATCGCTTGAACTGTGATAACCTGGTAAATCCTTGGTATTTGTGTTTATCCTGCTGAGCACGCAGTCTTTTCCCCCTCCCTCATCAAAACAGTGATAAACAAGTGCTGCATGAAACGCATGAGAAAAACAGAGCAGGACTTTATTAGAAATGACATTCTTTAATTTTCATCCGTTGAGGGAGAGGTTCGCTGCCTCGTATCTAATGTTGACAGTGTTGAGGCACTTTGTGCATCATAAGGATGCAAATGAACTTCAATTTTGAGATGTACAAAAAGCTGCACTGAAAACAAGATATTTGATTTCAAAACAGATGTCTTACCCCCCCAAGAAATGAACCTAAAGTATCTGTTTTCGTTAGTTATTTGGAGAAGCTTGTTGAATGTCACTTCAGCCACCTCAGAGTTTGTATTTTGTTGACTTTTTATTTATTTATTTGTTGTGGATGATGCCAAATGAGCCAGCGGAGAATTATTTATCAACTTGCAGTTGCTTTTACAGAAGTGGGCCAGATTTCCAATTTTTAGCTTAAATTATTGAGCAACTCTAAGGGTTAAAATGTGTCATACACAAAAAAAATTTTTTATCATCAACTAAAATTTGTGGATCTACTTTTAAGAGTTGATGGCTCTGATGTATTGTGTTTTCAGGTAAATCTTAATAGATTTACTATAAAATACAAAGACCTGTCTTAGTTCAGGGCTCAGTCACATTCGTTGTATTTTGATGTATTCATACTCCCTAAATCCCTCAGTTTTCCTTCGTATTCCCTATGTCCTCCACCCAGTCATCCATTCTTACCTTATTATGTTCATCCCTCATCCTACTTTCTTCATCCCTCCATCCTTTCTCATTATTATGTCCTTAAGCTATCATCCCTCTTCCCTACCTCTTACTGTCCTCATCTCATGTCTTCCATCTTCCTTTCTCAATATTTTGTAATTCACCCATGTATTCTTCATTCCTAGACCTTTATTTTCTCATCTCTACTTCTTTTAGCTACCTTCCTCTCACCTCTGCACCCTTCATGTATCCTCCCTACCTCTTTATCCATCCTCCCTGGATCCCTACCTCCTTCATTCCTCATACCCGAATAATTTCTCATTCATGCATTGTTCATGCCTAAGCCCTTCATTTCTTACCTCCACATCCTGTAGCCAGCATTCCCTCATCTGTACACAGTTAAACCCTCATTCCTACCTCATTCATACATGATGCCTCATCCTGACCTTCTTTATCTCTTCTATAACTTACATCCCTCATTTCTCTTACCTTCACCTTTCTGCCACAATCCCCTCATCTCTGCATTTTTTATTAATCTTCCCCACCTTTTAATTCAGTTATCGATTTATCCCTATTACTGTATACCTTATCCTTTATCCCTTCATTCATCATCTTCATCCCTCGCTACGCACTTCTACCTCGTTTGATCCCTGATTATTGCACAATTATTCCTGGTTTCCTAGCTGCCAAATCATCATTGGATCCTTATGTCATAATATTGTTGTTTTTCTATTTCTGGCTGTAGTTATTTGCTTTCACTCATTTTCTTACTACAACATCCTTAATGTGTTTTTTCCTTAATTTCCTGTCCATACCTCCATTTTCTGTTGTCACAACATCCCTGCCTGTGTCCTGTTTTCTATTCCTCTCCCCTGTTTTCTCTACCACTCCAATCTTTATTTAATTCCTTATCCCTACTTCCTGTATCTCTTATTCCATTATCCATACCTGAATCTATCTTCATCTCTACCTAACTTTGTTCCAAGATGCACCCAGAAGTTTTGGTAAAAATCTTTCACTCCTGCAGAGCTCCTTCAGTTTCAGATTTAGCCATCGTAGGTGCACAAAAGCGCATTATCGTAGGTCCTCCCGCCCTACAGCTGGCTGATATGATAACATAACTGCTCCCAACAAACCCAACACAGGTTTGTTTTATTTTAAAGAACCCTTCTGATTAGCACATGTCTTGTATCTGAGAAAAATAAACTTATCTGTACAGTTTCTTATTCTTATTGTCTGTTTTACTATTTCTCCCTTTGTGTGAACTACACCGGAATTTTCCCACTGGTTGACAAGACAAGATATTTGTATTTCCTTGTGATACTGCATCTTCACCATCCCCACCGTCTAAATTAATTCATGTTCTTCCCTAATTTTAATTTAATTGTGACACATCATGTACCTCAAAGTTTGACATTTATGGTTAATATTAGACTCTTGTCTCAACAGCCATGAGAACCTCTCAGAGAGCCAGGAGCAATATCTGTATCAGCCTCTCCAGTTGGGGTGAACCATCCCATTCAGAGCCACTCTCAGAGCCTCCACGGCATTTCACCCTCACATCTTCACAGGAGAGTCCTCGTAGTCTCAGCAAACAGTCACTGCCTGACAGACAACTAACACCAAAATTAAAAACAGTAGTCTGAAGCACCTTTCGTCACCAATGCAAGTGGAACAACTTAAGTGTTTGATGTAATAAAAAGGGAAAATAATGAGGAATGTATGATCTAAATACTGATTTTAATAAACTTTTTAGAACTGCCTCTGGGGCATTGCAGTGCACTTGTCATTGTTTTGAATTTGTTTAACACATAGCAATATTTTTTTCTTTTCATTTTTTTTACTTGACACGTTGCTCTGGGCTATTGACATTATTGATTTAAAAAAATAACAATCTGGTGACAGTCTGAACTACGAACATATTCACACAATCATTTGCATACATTTACATACTGTTTGAGAGATTTTTTTCCCTCTCCCACCAAAAGAAATGTCACTGGCAATTATTTTTTATATAATTGACATTATTATCGTATCAAACCCATGCGAGTCAACATGCATACATGGTAGACAAGATGCTGTTATGTTGTCATAAATAAAGATTAATTATCCATCAAATGTATAGTTGTGAAAAAGGAATCATAATCGCATATGTATCTGTTTTATCTCACCTAGTTAAACGGCGGTGTAATGAGGAAAAGGATTAATGGACAGGAGAGACAGATAATTTTCTGTTCTATGGATTGTGCTGGATTCAAATCCGAACTGCTATCAATTTTCGCACAGACACCTCTGGGTATCCAGAGTCTTTCAAGGAAATTTTAACATTTCATTGAATCAGTGAGATTATTAATACAATAAAATTTTTATAGGAAAAAAACAACATACAGAAGACTTCAAAAAGCAAACCCTCACAACACGCCTTTTTCATTCCACTGTTTTACTCTGGTAGCTTTGATTCTCTGGGGTGTTCGTGCACCTTGTTATTGTGATGACAGAACATCAATTACAAATGTATATCTCGCTTGCTTATCTGTTATTTACAGATGACGGTTTTTCAAGCTCAGCACAGCAAGATGCATTGTTATAGATTAGAACCTCTCAGCAAAGCAGGAAATGTTTGAACAGTAGCACTATTTTAAGCGTTTTGTGTTTTTTCCTACAGACTGCAGCAGCAGCAACAGTAGAAAAGAAATGGAGGAGAACAGATCAGTAAGTACAACACAAAAGGCAGCAGAGGGTCCTATGACTTTATTCGCACAAGCAAAGTTTAGCTTGATGCCAAAAATAAATAAAATAAAATAAAATCTGTTTGCACCATAAAGACATCATATTTTGATTAGTTTTTATAGAAAATTTTCTACATATTCCAATTTATCTCTTGACATCTTTTTAAAAATAAGTAGTTCTGAGCTGAAGCATTGGTGGAAATGTGTGCAAGAGCTAATTTTTATCCCAAAAATGTGTCTTTAATCTTTTTTCTTCCGCTGTCATATATCTCGTTTATTGTTGCACTTCTTGATTTTGGAGCATTCTTCTCTTTCTGTTGATTCTTTCATATTTTCCTGTTTTGTCCTTGGAGGGCTGTTGATGGTTTTGCAAAAAAACAAAAACAACAACAACAACAACAACAAAAAAACTTTTATCAGTGGTTTTTATAAGTAGGAAAAGAGACAGAGATATAAACTGAGGGAACTTTACTGGGAATACCTCTGCAATCTAATGCAACCGTATAAAACACCACTGTCATATGTTCTGTGCAAAGGCTTTTAAATGTTTTAGTAGAAACTGTGAGAGAAGTGATCGTTTCTTTCTTCTTCTTTTTTTTGCAAATAAAAATTATTTATTTAGTTGCAAAGTTAAGCTGTACCAGATAGAGGAGAAATGCAGTACATAAAAATTAATGCATGTTATTGGATAAAAAAAAAAGCATTCTGCAGAGCAATAAATCAAAAGCAAAAACTTTATAAGGTTTGCAGTTTTATTTTTGGATTGCACTGATGATCTTTAATCATTTTTCTAAAAATAAAAAGTTCTGTTTGAAGTATTAAAGCAACGAGTTCAATGTCTGGATGCAGATTTATGGCCCTTTAACAATAATAAATGTTTTAAACCAATAATATTCCATTTGGTTTGTAGAAAAAATTTAATAACTCCTTCAGAGTTATTAAAGGGTAAAGAGTAATTAGTTCATTTCCATATGATACAAACCTTTGTATATTACATCTATACCTAAATGTGAAGCACAATTGTTTTTTTTTTGTTGTTATTGCTGTTTTCTCTTCTAAACAACATGCCAGTCACCTGTCTCACTGGTTTGCAGAGAGATGAGTAAACTTTTTGGCTCCTGGTTTGTATGACAATATTAAAGATAATAACATAGTTACTGTCTGGTTAATATCTTCTGATCGAAAAACTTCCCTCACACCTTTGAAACGAACCAAAGCCTGGACATTTGCAATGACAACAAAACAAATATTGGGAGCAAGAAGTGAGAAGCAAATGTTTAACTTGAATGAATACGCCCCATTAGTGCCCTACCACTTTAGAAACAAAGAGATTTGCAGGATCTACTATGTAAATAAGACAAAAAATAAACCCCCTATGTTTTGTTGATGTCTTTGGCTGTACACACCCAGAGGCCAATACATTTTATTGAGGATTTAAGGTGGTCGACAAAAACAATCTAGGGCATAATTTGGGAGTAAGCTACAACAAAATCAAATACTTGGAAAAAACTCTATGCATACCAGTGTGTCTTGGATAGTGGTGTTTAAATATTAAAGCATGTAACAGAAAAACAATCAAATGCGCCCTTCACAAAGTTACACGTAAACAGGCTGACCCATTATCTTTAAGGAGGCTGTGCTTGCTCACTGTTTCAGCCCAGAGGCATTTCAAATTTAAAAGAAAAATGATCACTTTGGACAGATGGGTGGGACTGATAAATGTCAGTTGTTTTAAAAGTTTAAAACTAGCTAAGACAGGGATATTGATACAGTGCATTACTCTGGTGACAAAACAGCAACAAAACATAATAGTCAGAAGTTAGACATACAGCTTACATTGCATTTTATTCAATGGATTTAAAAACTTTGAGGTTGTTACTAAATTACTAAAAATAATAAAAAAATGGTTGTGTTTTATTAGTGCAGTAACAGAGATCTTGCTTGGATGAAAAAAAACAACAACTAAACATTGCCTTGAAAAAGTGTCTATTTTTCATGTCCGCTAGTTTAGATTATATTCCACAGATGTAAACATTTTCAGTCTGTTTTAAATTCCTAAAATTAGCTCAATAGGGTTAGAAAAATGTTGCCATTTTAAAAGACAGTAGCCTGCTCATGCTAGAGTAGGATTTTATTTAATATATAAAAATAGTTTTAGATTGCAAGGATCGGCTAGAACAGCGGCACTAACAAGGTATGACTTTACCCTAGCTGCATTTATAAGAGTTGTTTGGAAAATTCAGTAGTTTTTTTTTTGTTTAGGCATTAAGGACCTGAAAATACAAGGATCATGTATGTATATTAATTTAAAACTCCAAATATCCTCCTATGTTTAATACAAAGTGACAAACAATGGCCCAAATGAAATTCATCACTGAATTTATAAATCTAGATTTAAATATATAATATATAAATTTGCTTTCTAAAAACTCTTAAGGATTTAATTTGCTATACTTAATTTCACTGAAGTCTCTTTGATAAATGTAACTTTTTAGAGGTCACAATAAATACTAACCACTTTAATTAACCTTTAATAGTCATTTATTTATCAGTAAAAACAGAAACAGAGAACATGGTGACATGAAACAAACATTCTGCTTGAATACATGTTCAAAATGAACATTTTAATGACATTTTATACAGTTTTTTTTTATTTAAAACAAATATTTTGTTAATCTTAGCAGTCAAATTCAAAATTTATGTGGGTAGAACACAACCCCAAGTGCATTATTTGCAACACTTTTAAAATGACTATTAAAGAAAACATTCTCTACATATTTTCTACAATAAAGTAAATTAAAGGTTGAAAGTTGAGATACAAAGTAGAAATAGCTTTTTGAGATAGAAATCCAGCGACTGGCACAAAATACCAGCCGCAAACAACCTCACAGTAAAATACTTGTAGGTCAGGCATCTTTTAAGAAATTCTCTAGTTTTCAAATAAATCCAGATAACTCATTTATATACTACAGAAAATGCGTTTTAAAGCTTGTTTGCTAATTATGACTAAAATACTCTTAGAAGTAGATATAATAGTTTGGTCAAATGTTTATTTTATAGCACCAATAAGAAATGTGTGCATGGTATTTAATGAAATATTCATGTGCAAATTGATTTAGTAGAAGATCAAGTACAATTTTGAGTGTTTCAGAAAGGAAAAGGAAAAGACCCACTTTGATATCAATTGCTTGTATACAGGCAGTTAATGATGGCTTTGAGAATATAATCAATAAACAGGAAATGCTCTTTTTAGACAGGATGTTCACAAATGAGGTCTGGAACATTTGTCAGACTGTGCCTTCACAAACAAAATCTATTCAAATTCCAGTTAAATCTCAACGTACAGGTCAGATCCTCCCCAGCATGCGAGCGATCCACCAGTTGCACGGCATCACGACCTGACAGATGACCCGGCCTCCTTGGTAGTAGTATGGCCAGGGGTTGAAGCCTCCCAGGGGCTCGAAGTAGCGGCGGCAGTAGCGATAGCCGCGGCGGCAGTGCTGGCAGCAGTAACCCCTGTCATCTAGACGGTTGTCCAGCTCAATTCCCACCTCCCTCTGCATAGAACAAAGGAGGAACCAGGATTCCAGTAATACACACATATTATGTGTTTTTATCTTTCGAAAGAACTTTGCCCTGATTTCCATTAATGTTTTGTTGATTTCTATAGTATAAACTTAAACCTAACCATTGCCAGTTAATGTCTACCCTCCATCTACTCTAAACTCAGTTAACACCTTAATGTGTAATATAACCCCTAATCTAACAAATGCTTTTCTTCTTATTGGGACCTTAGGTTGGATAATTTTGGTCCCAGGTCAGGAGAATGCATGTACAGGCTGAGCAACATTCAAAATATCAGAGTTAATATGAGTGAAAATGCAAAGTTGTGTTATGTCAAGTGGCACAGATGAATAGATCAAGACAGCAGCTCGAGTGCACAAGTTAGAATGAAGCTTTAGGAACTTGAAATATTTTACTACCCTTGACCTTACTATTAGAACTAAGGTAAGACGACTGCCAGTTGTTCAATGAATCCAGCCATCATAACCTCTCAACCAGCATTATCATCTGTCAAAGCTACTCTTAGTTGCTAGTTACTTGCATAATTACACTATTTCTTTCATCTTTGACCTCTTTACTCCCTTGGATGGAGCACAGACTACTCTAAAATGGCTGCCCCTCCTTCAGCAGAGCATTCAAATTAGAGCTCCTCTCAGTGCCCTCCCCCTGACCTTGACTTTAAGTGCATGGCACATTCCTAAAGCAATTAGCAGAGTAATGATCGCCTAAGAAGGATTCTTTCATTTGCTCTTGCTGGCTGCCTCTGAATTTATAGAGGAGCCAAATGAAACCCAAACAAAAGGTAAATTGGGTAGAATTAATGGCCCTTGGATTTTTCCATTGTGCTGCTTGGTTCATGCCCCCATTGACTCTTTGGGCTGAGTGCCATGCCTGTGATCAAGAACAGCTTCGAATGGAGGTTCGAGAAGTGCCACTTAACTTGCAACACGAGGGTTCAGGTAACAAAATGCCTTCGGTATTAATTTGACCACATTTCAATCTCTTTCAGTAAATGAATCCTCAGAGACAAATCGCAGCGGTCTTGTTAATATTTTTTTGGAACGTTAGACGTGGCCTTCGTGTTCGCAACAAACTGGTGCACGGACACGTGCACTGACTCACGCACACCACACGCAGTCATGCGGAACAAAAAACACCCACTGTGGGGATTGCAGATGTGTGGGAAATATTTAACCCTGAAGGAAACAGTCCTGTCAATCTCCTACCACCTCAGAAATAAATGGATTTTTTGAATCCACTCTGCAAGTAACAGAGCACAAAAACCAGCCTTGATTTGTTGACATGTTTGCCTGCTGCAGTGTCTTGCAAAAATGTTTATAATTCTTAAAATAATCACTTTGTTCACATTAAAACCCTAAAGGTCAATGCGCTTTTGGTATTTTAGTTGGTAGACTTACACAGAGTAGGTCGTAATTTTTATCAGATCAGTGTGTCTTTGCCAGTGGCTTTCACCAGGCCTATTACAAAACACAAACCCATTTTTGTGTGAATAAGACAGTATGATACAGAAAAAAATTCCAATAAACCAATCAAACATTGACACATAAATCCATCAGCAAGAGAGGAGATGCTTGCTGACTGTTTCAGCACCGAGGAATATCACATTTAAAGGGCAACGATTACAAACGTCACACATATAAAACTAGCGAAACAAATATTATAAAATAATTCAACAAAAATTATACATAACATTCAACAGTTTTTTGCTAATTAATTTTTGCGTGCTTTAGTATTCAGTCATCTTTTCTCAGGTACCTCAAAATTAAACCAAAGCTCTATCAACTGTTTTTTATAATGTGAATCTTCTAAAGATAATATGTCTGAGCGGATTTCGATATGTGTACATAGGCAATCTAGGGGGTAAAATAAATATTTAATGGAAGACGACACAAAAAAATGAAATCGATAAATAAATAAATAAATAAATAAAACAATCAGCCTACATTCAGAAAAGCCCACACTTCTGAAACCCCCTTAACGCACCATGGAGTATAGTAGTGGAGGCGTCATGCTAGTCAAATTTGATGAAAATATGGACAGTGATTAATACAATTAACAACCCCCCCAAAAAAGCTGTAGGTTCGACTCCACCTTGGGTCTTTCTGCAAGGAGTTTGCATGTTCTATCCTGTGCATGCGTGGGTTCTCCACAGGTACTCTGGCTTCCTCCCACAGTCCAAAACCATGACTGTTAGGCTGATTGGGAACTCTAAATTGTAATTACGTGTGTGTGTGTGTGTGTGTGTGTGTGTGTGTGTGTGTGTGTGTGTGTGTGTGTGTGTGTGTGTGTGTGTGTGTATGAGTGGTTGTTCGTCCTGCATGTCTCTGTGTTGCCCTGCGATGAACTGGCGACCTGTCCAGGGTCTACCACTGCCTCTTGCTCATTGTAAGCTGGAGATAGGCGCCAGCAGACCCACCCGACCCCAATAGGAACAAGGGTGTATAGAAAATGGATGGATGGAAATTCATAAACATGTCTCAGAATGGCAACACCAAAGTCTAGACCTAATTCCAATTGAGAATCAAGTGAATGACAAATGTTGATGCATTTGCAGAAATTCTTCATCACATTGTAAGACTTGCAAGTATAACTTGATAAATATTTGGTTCTATGAAACATTTACCTAGGAAATTTGAACAAAAATGCAATACACACTTTAGTATATCCTATTTGTAAGAATGCTAAAAACTATCTAACCTTTACTATTATGTCCTGTTTTTTGCTTGAGTGGTACGAATAGTTTTGTAAAGCACCGGTAACTCTTTCCTGTGAATTCGCTGAAGGTCCAGACCAATGAGCAAGTCTGTCATGGACCCGATGGCAGCTTTGATAAAGTCAGCAACATTACACACTCGTGAGACATATTTAAAACACATAGAAACAGCGAGACAGATAAGCATCGAGCACAACTGGATTTGATTTATGACTATGACAAGCTCAGGTAGGCTTTTAATGATTTATTGTTCCAGTTGGATTTCAGGTCATCAGCTTCCAGGCAACAATCTGTTATGGAAACAACACGAAAGGTGTCAATGGACCAACGATAATCTTATCTGCCGCTCGCAGCCCGAACTGGGATGTAACGAGGTCTGCCGCTGCGGCACCAAAAAAAATGAAGGAAATATTTTATTCAAATGACGTTTATCAACACAAACAGCCATTGGGCAGCATTTTAGCTTAAAGAGAATTAATCAGAGCTATCCCTTTAAAACGCAGCCTACATATTAATCGCTTCGGCTTTGAGTTGCTGTCTGTTGTGGGAAGCTGAGGCCATAAGAATAGTTCACCTTGGGAAATCTGAGACAGTCGCTCACAAACAAGCTGCATTAATGAAGAGTAAAAGCC
>JAVLVB010000444.1:399625-422125 GCA_032876305.1 Orestias chungarensis | reverse complement strand
TACAATAACCTAGTCGGCTTGATGCATAATTTATTAGCTAACAAACAAATACATATTTAAACATATTTTACATGAATTTCGTTGTTCAGTTTTCTGTTTAAAGTGATCTTACAGCAGAGTCAACACGAGTGGAGGGTTTTTCCATAACTGTCCCTTTCCATTCACCGAGTTTATATAGACTATTATGACACCATTCACAGGGTGCACTGCAGGACTTTGATGTATTTACATCCTCTGCAGTGTTTTTGTTTCCTTGCGCACCGTTTTCTCTGTTTGCAGCTATTGACTGAGCTGGAGGTTTGGGGTCACTGGTTGTGCATTGGTCATCCATATTAAGAAGCTGTTTAATGGAGCAAATAACATCTACTGACAATTTTAGAGACTGTGCATATGTGAGAGAGAGCTGGCGATTTCTGAGTCAGACTGGGGGAACTGGGATGAAGCTCAGGGATTACTCCCTCAGACATTTCATTGAGAAGGAAAATTGAAAAGGGACAAAAAAACTGGTGAACAATTCTTATTTGTCACCTGGTTCCCCCCTCCACATGGGCTGTATTTTCTTATCAGCCGCTTGCAGTTTTTCCTATAGTTTTCCTTCTTTGTTTTTCACATCAGCCGCTAAGCCTGCTGCTGTTCCTCTGAGCCCTTTTTTTTCTTGAAATCCTGTGGTGGGGTTTAGCTGGGAACCATTACTGCTTAGATTTAACCCTTTTGTGCTTCAGCACTTAAGAGGAAACTTGTTTCATGTTGATCTTTTACAGGGTCACATGTGGGTGGATGCTCACGGAGGACAGATTAGATGGTGGCACTGTGTGTGAGGAGAGACGTGGGTCAGTATTTATTACCTTAACATGTCCTACACCCATTATTGACTGGGTTTCAGTTGTGCAACAACATATAGCATCCTTTAAATAATAATAATAATAATAATAATAATTATTATTATTATTATTCATAGTTATTATTAATGTACCCCATTGTATGAAATATGTCTGTTTACCTTTACGTTCTTAATGAACCAAATTAACCTTTCCCTTACAACACTTTACCATAATTACCTCCAGGCCTAAAACATCAAGGAATCGTATTGACAAAACTTGTCTGACTGTATGAAGAAGGGTAAAAGAGCTCTAAATGCAGCACTTCATACCACATCTAAAGACATTAAAAGAACCCAATTCTGTTCATTTAATTGATATGGAGCCAATTCTCAACAAATGTTTTCCCAAGATACTAGTTATAAAAATAATGCAGTCGAGTTTAGTTTATTATTCAGATGGGTTAAAACGTTTCCTATACAAGGAAACCCTGCAGATTTCATTTGAGTAATTGACAGCAACAACTCCTCCTGGACTAGCATAGAGGAAGAGTGGAAAATTGTGTCATTTCCTTTACTTCAATCCCTAATATTGAGAATGTATGTACAAACAGTGGACAGAAAAAAACTCAGCTTTAACAGGAAAAAGTTTTTGCAGAACTAGTGTCTTGATCAGTACGAGCTGCCATCTGCCACGACCGACTTGGTTTTTATTAAGCAATCGAGCATCCGGGCAAAAAAGCCAACACAGAAGCAATGATGCATGATTACTTTCTATGTTAAAGAAAAGTAACAAGACAACAAGTGAAACATTTTGGAAGAGTCGAAACCTGGATTTCTGGTGTTTAACACTAAATATTGTAGGGGATTATTCAGTCATTGGTTCTTGGATCTTAATTTTTAGGTGGATTTGAGCAAATTCAGATGTCCCTCCATTTTGAATTAATTAATACAAGGAAGATATAAAACCACGTTTTTGGTTAAGGGGGCAGTTAAATCTATCCAATACAGTTTGGATATCTTTTTTCCCTTAATTACTGCAATCATAAATTGTTAACTGCTGCGTATAGTCACTTTGGTTATATTTGTTTGATTTATTGTTATTAAAGGAAAAAATTGAAGAACTTGATAAGGAGGCACATATTTCTTCACTGCAGATTACATGATTAACATTTCTTTAGTAACCAGTGACATGTAAGGATGCTTGAGTCAAGAAGAGAAGCCAGTCTTCATGTTTATGAAATTGCTTTGAAGTTTGAAAGTCTGGTCCAAAAGTGTTGATCTGGGGAAAACTTGAATTTGTCCCTTTTGTTATTAGTGGCATTGCTTTTGGAAGATGAGGTTTTTAGACTGCTTTTAAGGACAACTTTCTTATTCTAAACCTAAAGAAATCCCTTTTTAAATTTTTTTGGGAAAAAGTAAAACATGTTCCAAGTGAATAGCATCTTAATGTGTAGCCATAGGGAGACACAATATCTGGGTTGGTTGATTCTCTAATAAGGTTAGTCTCTGCTTTAAATGAGAGATTTCAAATGAGTTAGAGAGTGTTGCTCGGTAGAGGAGGTCTGGGTTACCTGAAATTGATGATTGCTGAAATGTGGATGGATGACCTAAATAGAAGAGTACTGGAAATGGCTTCATTTCAAATTGCATTTTTCTGTTGGAATTTCCATCAAAACCCACAAGAAACTCTAGCAGGTGTGCATATTAGCACAGAGTGGTGTCAAGCAGTTTCAAAAAGACACCACAGCACATCTGGTAGACTAACAAGCATTTTTCGGATGGGGGACGATATTTGTGGATTCAGGTCTCCAATTACCTGCTTACAATACTGAAAACGACTTGGAAGCATGAAACTGCTTTCATTAAGCCCCATGTTTGTCATGTGCTACAAAGCAACTACCTTCTAACATACTCTTTATTGCAAAAGGTCTTCAAATCAAGTCTTCAAGGGTTGCTCTCCTGCAGGTGGGGATATGTTCTCGCACCAGAATATCTTATTCAAATGTGAATTTACCTCCTTATCTAGCTCTACAGAACCCTGGCGATTCTAATGACCACAACTCAGGTATTTCCATCAAGATTGCTTGTGCCCATCTGCACCATTAGATGGAGTGTATGATCGATCTGAACTTATGCTCCAACAAAAATGCCAACAATTTAAATTAAAAGAATGTAATCTGTATTTAGATATTCCGTGAAGTATTGTAGATATGTTAGTTTTAAAAACATCTGAGTGGTAAAATGTAAGTCATGTCTCAGCAACACAATCAGGAGTTCCTGTTGACTCCTTGGTTTCAAAAGGCAAGGTTGCACTAGCAACAGCAAATTAAAGAAAGTCACAACTCAAATGGCCTTTTGAAGTATTATTTGTATTAAACATAAGGGGGCCTATTAATACTGGTGTGAGCCCAAGTCACTTTGCTTTCCTTTTATGTTTCACTCTGGAACTACGAACTGAGCCAATTAGGCTTTCCAGTACACAAAAGAAGACAGAGATAGAACGGACATATGGTGCTGCCTGGGCAATTAGTATCTGTAAACGTGGATCAGACAATATGAAGATGAGAGGAACCATAAAAAAAAGCAGTGCGTTTTGGTGTAACAGCTTGTGTTCTTAAAGTTAAAAACTAAAGCTGGACTTACAATTGGCTTACTCCTTTTCTTTTTTTTATAAAGCAGTGAGTGGGGAGCATCAGATATTTGCCAGCCACTCCTTCTTAGCTGAAATCTGAAATGTAAATGGGAGCATGCTTGGAGTTGAGACGTCTGAGAAAAGGATTTTCTCTTTGAACATGTGGCCCCACTCGCCAAATTTCACTGTGACACTGAAAAATGGGACTTTTGATTGACTGAATTTTTTTCCCCACTCCTTGTTCTGAAGTTCACATTCAACTTTAAGAAGCCTGATAACTAAAATGAATCCCCCTAAACTTGGAGAAGGGGAGCCTGGTGAATTTTACAAAGAAGGGCATTGCTTAAAAGTACAATTTTAACGGTTTACCTCTCGCTCAGACGTCTCCAGCAACCCTTCCCCCTTTAGGCTATTTGGGTAGAGCTTTTGGAGGGGATGACTAAGAATTAATATTGGCTCAAGATTGACAGCAAACACCATTTGATGTGAGCCACAAAGAGGCTGAGGGTTTGTGGTTAGTTTTCTGGCAGTTTCACAGGCACCACAAGCCCCTGCTCATTCCTCAGTGAGAGAGGACGGGAGATAGGATGAGATGGACAGACTGAGGATTTGAGCTGGGCTCTGGTTATCTCCCGACAATATACGCGGCAGCCTCCAGCAGAGATTCAAATGGTGCCTATAGGAGAGTTTGAAAACATACTGTACCATCCTCTCTCTGTCCACCTTGGCCATCACGGGTAGTTTCTTCGTTTGGGTCCTGATGTAGCACCTCTGATGTTCGGCAAACCATATCCCAGTGATCCCCTTTTGAAAAGGAAAGAGAAATGAAGAGACACTCAGAAATTCAGATATATGTATCATTCATCGGCCCGTCTGTGATGTGGATATGCTGTAGGAACTGGGGCGTTCATTTTAAAACACTGCTCTTTACTGATAGCCAAAGTTGTTAAAGCTAAGCCCTAATGAGTGAGAGGAGGTGTGTTTTGAACTCCTTTTTCTTTTATAAAATTGATGACTTCTTGGACCTTCACAACACTGCACTTGCTTCAAAGCTGAGTGAAGTTAGAAAGAAAGGCGGAGGACTGTTCCAGTAGAGCTGCATAATACTTCATGGCAGGATGTATCACACAGCAGAGCCCAGTGACATTGTTGAGAATGACGTGTTTTCTGCAGAGAGTGCTTCCATTGAATTAGCCAGTCATAGGTCCCTGTCACTCTTTTAATCTACTCATTGGAGTGTGGTGATGCTCTCTTCAGCTCCAATGATGATCCTCCACTGTGTGGACCGTGGCTCTATTCAGACTGACACATACCGCCTCAAAAGGCAAAGAAGATCTCTTTTTTTCCCCTAACCGCTATTTTGTGTTAATCTAAGATATTCAGTCAGAATAGAGCTGAAAGACTCCACAGAACTCATTCTTTACCCATTTTAATTTCCTTTTTTTCACTGTTCTTTTTTCAAAGAATTGCAGCTCTCTAAGCTTCCTATATTTGAATAGATCTACATCTGAGACTCCCGCTTTAAAATTGTATGAATTAAAATTTGCATGAACTCGTGCATAATAATAGACTTGATTCAAACGATCACATAACTGTTCTCACATCTCTTATGAATCTGTTAACTTGAACATGTGGCTAGAATGTCACTTTTTTCCCCCATTTGTTGCAGGACCGTTACTCTGAAAACTACACAGCAGCTGCAACAGACACAGCACAAAGTGATTGCTGCCATACTCTAATGCATGCAAGAGATTTGTATCAATGCAGGAAAAAGGATGGGCAATAATGTTCTTGAACAGGAAAGCATGATGTTTATGCCAGGCTTTATTGTGATGAGTCTTTGTTTAATTTGGGTTGGCTGTGTTGGTGAGATGGAAAGAGGGAAACGTTGCGATGAGATACAATAATCACGGAGCTTGGTCAAGCAGAAAATGAAGAAAGACATATTAACATGGGGAGGAGAAATGGAAAAGTGATTTAAATTTAATAGACAGTGCTGAAATATTTGTATGTACATACGCCATCCTTTGATAGCATGTTACAGTCCATCTGAAACATCTAGTTCAGTCAGAGCTGAAGTTGTACGAGGATTAGTGAAACCATGGTGGCAAAATGTTCAGACTTACAGATGCAGATAAATCTATCGATACAACAGTAAAGGTCTGAAAATATCACCCTTTATTACAAAAAAAAGATAAAGGACTTTTGTTAAACCTACCTCTTAAATATAGCAAATTTAAACAGGAGTATAAAAAAATGTCCCTGTTTAGAAGTTCCTGTTTTCAACGAAACTAGAAATCCTTTAAAAAAAAATGTTAATGAATATTTTTTTCTTTTTTTCAAAATTCATACTTTTCTTTTTCCTAATTGATATGACTTTCTATGAACTTCTAACTAGTAATGCAGTTTCATATGTTTCCCTGTGGCAAACATTTAAGTGATATCACATGGAAAAAGCATTTTACTGTGCTACTACCACATTTGCAAAAATATAGGGCTTATTAAAGGATCTTAAATAGAGCTATATGTTTTTGATATTTAGGATTAAAAGCAAAAAAAAAAAAATCTTCCTTGGCTTGAATTTTATGTGTTCTCGCAAATTGATAATGCTGTTTTTTCTTTTTCTTCCAAAGGCCCTGGAAATATTGCAGGACTCAACTTCGCTAAACAGAGAGAATTACCAAAAGCATATGGCTAAATCAGCAAATAAATTATTTAGCACATACAAAATTAACCTTCTTCCTAGACCATCCAAGTCTTCAGATCTAAACCCTATGAAAAACCTACGAAAAAAAAGGAAAGCATTAAAGAGGACTTAGGATACCGGGACATCTAAGAGATAAAGCAGAGAGAAATAGCCAAATATTCTAAAGGACTAATTGGAAGCCCAAGATGTATGCATAAAAATTATGGGTTGAATATTTCAGTTTTACAATGTGCAATAACAGATGGACTTCAGATAGGGTTGCATGTAAATATTCATTCTTAAATATTTAACATCAAACATGATACATCGAACATAAAAAAACATGAGCACATCTCTCAGACAGGCTATTCTCTTCTTTTTACATGTAGACCTTCTCCCACTCTTGAGGTGTTGCACTCAATCACGGCCATCTTGGGTGGATGTTGTGTTTCCGTAGGCGATCCTCCCCCTCATCAGTAGAGTTCCTGGCAGTCATGAATTTATTTAAGAAATGCTCCAAAGAAATTTTAGATGGATGAACGCTGGAGGCAAGTTTTGATGGTTCCGTTTCATTTGCAGCGAGAAGAGGAGGCAGTAGAGCACACGGAAGAAGAAAGGAGGTTAGATATCTTTTAAATTCCCCTTTGACCAATATATTCTCACAGCTGAAGGCTATCTGAGACAAGATACATGTATAAAACCTACAAAACCATGTTTTAGATGCACAATTTGTAATAGATAAAGATAGGAGCTTTAATTTAGTTACAATACTAATTGTTACAATTATATTTCTTATTGAAATAGCTGAGCTCACCCAGGGTTTTTCATGTCATCTGTGTTGATTTATTGCAGCTGGCTACCTCATACTTCAGGCTGAAGGCCATTTGAAGGTAGGAGGCCAAAACTGATTACTGCTTCTGCAACACAGAGCCAAATATCCCCATGCAGTATCTTTGCGGAAAGGTGGCAGCACTCATGTCTGAGGGTTATGTCCATGCTGCCTGATCAAAAATGGCCAGGTGGTAAATGAAAGAAAAACACTGCTCACTGTGATTTAACTTGTGCTGCAACAGTGTAACCTTTATACAACAAATCTCTGTTTTCCTTCTTAATGTACATTATTATTTCCAAAAAATGTGTTTACAGGCAAAAGAGCCCCTCAACTGTGATTCAGATGTAGGTTTACAAACAATGGTTCCAGACCTGCTCTATTGATATTTTAGATCATTATTTTCAGTGTAACAGCATCAAAAATATTCGAGCACGTCCGTTTTTTAAAACTAAACTTATCTATGCAGTTTTTCGAAAGTTCGAAAAAGAGTTAGAGAAAGAGTTCGAAAAGGCGTATTTGAGCATAAACTGGTATGTGAATGGTTCGGTTGGAAATGGAGATAGGAAATGAGGAAGACATGGATTTTTGAGGGTGGAAGCCAGTGGGGAGAGGAAGAGGGAGAGGACGTGAAAGAAATAAAACTGATAAAGGAAGGGGAATTGGTGATAATCAACGTAATAAACGAGAACTGGAAGGAAGTAGCTCAGAAGAAGAAAGGATAGTTCGAAGGAAAGTTGTGAGGGAGGTATTTAAAATAATATTAAGACTTAAGAACGTGGAAGAACAGGATAACATCAGCCCCATTGTTGTATCAAGAGAAAAAAAAAAAAGATTGGAGATGTTGAAATGGAAAAGATTTTGAAAAATGGAAACCTGTTGGTAGTTTATAAAAATAAAGAACAAAAGAATAAGGCTTTAATTATGGATAATATATGTAAAAAAAACTGTGTTGGAGAAAAAAATTATGGGATAAAATAAAAAATTTAGAGGAGTGATTTAGATGACGATCTTGAAAAAATTAAGAGAGGGATTGTTGGTGCAAAAGTGAATAACTTGAAGAGATTTTCAAAAACAATAAATGGAGAAAAAGTAGGAAGTTTGTCAATCCTCATTGAATTTGAAGAAAAGGATTTACCACAAAACATCAAAATCGGTTATCTCGGTTTTCAGGTCAGACCATATATCCCTCCACCACTTCGTTGTTTCAAGTGTCAAAGGTATGGACATATAGCAGCACTTTGTGAAGGAAAGCAGAGATGTCCAAAATGTGGTGAAGATCAAAAGTTTGAAGAATGTAAAGAAGAAATACAAGAAAAATGTTGTAACTGTGGGGGGCAACATAGAGTTACGTATGGAGGATGTGAAGTAAGGAAGAAGGCAAAATGAATTACGCAGATTACTAAATACTTAATTACTAAAAAAATAAGCTACTCAGAAGCAGTTAAAAATGTGAAGGAACAGAAAACAAGAAAGATTGAACAAACAGTCAAAATCCACAGCAAAGCAAAGAACAGTCAGAAGAAAATGTTACGATATCAGTAGAAAAACTAATATTATTCTTAGCATATGTTATCAACTGCACTGACCAAGCCAAGCATAAAACTGAAAAGATTAAAATAATAGTGAGAGGAGCTGAAAAGTTTTTGGGGTTTAAAGAGGAATCATGGAAGTAGATGGAAGACCAGGATCATCTGGTGAAAGTAGTTTATGTTAAAATTACAGTGGAATGTAAGAAGTTCAATTGCTAATGGACAAGAACTTAAAGGTTATAATGATAGTCTTGAAGAACAACCAGAAATTACTGGGGTTCAGGAAACATGATTAAAAACAACATTAGATTTTGTGAACAAAGGATATGATGTGTAAGAAGAGATCGACAGGAGGGAACTAGAGGAGGATGTGGAATATTTATTAAGAAAGGGATACAATATCAGGTATTAGGCAAAGGGAAAGATCGTGAGCTGGGTTTAGACCGTCGTGAGACAGGTTAGTTTTACCCTACTGATGATGTGTTGTTGCAATAGTAATCCTGCTCAGTACGAGAGGAACCGCAGGTTCAGACATGAGATATGGGAACAAGAAGGTAAATTTAAAATAACTTTTTATAACCCATCTAAAACATTATCAATTGAAATAATGGAGGAGTTAAATAAATATTTGGAAGGGAAAGTAATTTGGTGTGGGGGATTTTAATGCAAATAGTACATTGTGGGGTAAATGTAATGATAAAAATGGACAAGTAATAGAAGAATTAATGGAAATAAAAAATCTTGTATGTATTAATGAGGGGAATAAGAATTATTGTAAGAACAGGGATGGAATCGATTATATATGTAACGATAGTATCAAATGTTTTAGCTGGTATTTTTGAGTGGTTTATTGATAAAGATTCGACAATAGCTAGTGATCATTATCCCATTACAATCAGTGTAGGATTAACTATAAATAAAAAGAATATAAAGGTCAATAAAAAACTGAATTTTAATAAAGCAGACTGGATTAAATTTAGATACTTGAGTCAAATAAACTTAGAAAAAGTAGATATGAGAATGGATGTATATTATGTAAATGAAAAAAATTGTAAGATAATTATGGAGGCAGCAGATAATTCTATAAAGAAAGTAGGGTGTAAAAATTATAAGAAAATGGTACCATGGTGGACAAATGAATGTAAAGAAGCAATAAAATTAAGAAATAAAGCATTTAGAGTACTAAAAGGTAATCCAATTTATAAGAATTTAATTGATAATAAAAGAAGGCAAGCAATGGTAACGAAAACAATTAAGAACCGTAAGTGTTTCCATACTGCTGCAGTCAGCATCCAACTTCTCACTCTAACCTGCATCCTTTTCCTCCAGTTCGCTCAGCTCCCCCCAGGTCTCATTCTGGTTTGGAAATCACCCATCAATTAAGACGCGTTCTCCTGCGCTCCGCTATTCTCTAGGTTTTTACAAATAAAGATCTGTAAAACTAATTTGAGTGTTCGTGGTTGTTGCTGCTCTAGTCTCCTAAAAACAGCATTATGACAACATGTGAATGCTCAATGGCCACTTTATTATGTTATGTCTTCAATTCCATGTTAATGCAAATTGGATTGCAGTAAATACATCTGTTTAGACATTACAAGAGGCACGTGACCACAAGTCGTTGAATAATGAGGACACAATCAGCATCAGTAGCCAGTATATTGGCTGATAAGACACTATTATTTCCTCTACAACATTTATTGAATGTATTTGGTTGTGCATTCATACACATTTTGTACAGGCTGGCCTGATGCAACTTAACATTAGCAACATTCAGATCGCAAACAAAAGTATGAAACCAATGTGGCTTAATAGTATAGTGGACAATTTCTTACAATAACATCTCTGACAATTATTACTGCCCATGTTATGTATTTAGCTAAGCAACTTAAAAAGTAGGCAGTAGCACCCACACTGGATACTGTCAGTGTATATCCTTGCTTGGTCTTGAACTTGGGGCCCCAGCACGAAAGTTGAGTGCCTTTCCAATTAAGCTATCCAGCTGCTATGTCCATCCCTTTATGACCACTGGCTATCAGTCTACAAAGGCTACGTTTAGGAGGATAAAACACAAAGTGACAAAGATCAAGTCATCAGAAAAAAAATCTTTTGTATGTTGAGTTACCAGGGATTTGAATGTTAACGTGCAGCTGGCTAATCTGCAGCAAATGCACAATACAAAAATGTAATTGCCGACAGAACTGTCTTAAGTACTGTTTCAGATGCCTCGTTGAATCGGTGTGATGAAAAATGTTAACATTTATGAAGACAAAAGTGTGTCGGGCCTTTTGCGATACTTCTGCCTCATTTCCACTGAGCAGTAGAGCACAGTTCAGTTCAGGTTTATTCTTAATTTGATGGTCCAGTGCATTCTGGAGTGTGCTTTAATCACCAGCTTGAATCTCACAGAAGAGGCGTTGGTAAACTCAAACACATAACACGCCCGTCAGGATGTTTAATGCCAATAGCACTACTTTGCCTGTACCGTGCCATTGTTCTAATAACCTAAATCTTGGTACAGGTTGGTTGTATCTGCTGCTTTTACAGGCAAAACTACCAAACCAAACTGCACCACTGCATGTCAGGTCGCTCACTGTAAATTATATATAAATAGACATAAATTGTAAGCGAGGCTTCTCTCCATTAGACTCAACTAGTTTTAGTAAAAAAAATTCTATTTTGGTTGAATTAAAAAAAAATATTTTAAGTAGCATAACTACATGCAATACATGTTTGGAGTATTTGTGTCATATTATTAAGAGAAGGACATGACACTTGACATGCACCTGTTCAAGTAGGTCAAACTGGGACCAATGGTCTCTCATCAAGATATTCTCTTTCTTGCAGCTAAGTGTGAATTTGAAAAACGCTTTCCCATGTTTTTTTTTTGTTTTAAGGAGAGGGGGAAGCTTTTCTACTTCAAGGTCAAATTTCACAGCAGAAACACCAAAACATTTGTTAAAACATCCAGCAGGTTTCTGGCAGTCCAATAGAGGCTTTGATTTTCCTCTCTGGTTGTCCTGCAAGCTGTTTTGATTTATGGTCTACCACTTTAAAACTATTATTCATGCTGACTTCCACTGCTTAATTACATTACAAACTGAGGAAATGACCCTTGAAAACACTTTGCTGTCCTCTTATAGTCGTCTCCAGCTTCGTGCACTTAAATTACTTTAATTTTTTATAATGCTAGGGTGCTGCTTAGAAGCTACTGATTGCAGTAACGAGGTTTAGGGAAATCAATATTTATAAAGTTTTAAATTACCGTCACACAGTCTTCCTTCCTTATATACAGCTAACAAGCTAATCAAGATCTGATCTTAAAGTTTTCATGGACCATAAAGGTGTTTAGTGGATAGTATGTATAAATGTGTTTTTTGGCAAGTATGTATTTTCCCATATTATTTAATTAATTGTCTGGATCTTTGATAGCGACACGACATTTTTACGTTTATAAACTCAAGTAATCAAAATAAAAAGAAGAAAAATTATATTTTCTACTAAGTGAGTCCAGATATTTAAAGCAGTAATGTTAAAATGTCATTACTTTTTATGTAAAATCAATATGTAGGGAAAAAAAAGCATTTCAACTTAAGCCTATAATTTCTCCACATGACAAACTGGGATCAGTGGCAAAGGTTAAAGTAGCTGCGTTCAGTGAATTAGGTCCAAAATAAAGCTACTGGATTTATAGGAAGTATTAGGAAAGTTTTTATTTCATTTCATGCAAAATATTAACAATGTATAAAGTTGTTCAATATTATTTCATTGTAAGAAGTCCTCCCTGAATGCAGAGGCAACTATTTATTTGAGCAGTTGGTGGATGGGTTGTTTTATCCGTTTCAGAACATTCATCATCTTGATATGGCCCAACAATAAAAGAAGTTTAAGATTCAAGTTTTAACCTGCAGACAGTCAATGCTGGAGTGGTGGGCATTGTTTTTGATTTGTATCTTTTTATAACAGGAATTATGAATGAACAGAGTCTATTACAAATATTTTTTTACTTCTTTTTGTTTGCCTGGAAGACTGCAACATAACAGAAACTTTGCTCAAGTGTTGAAGACCACTGCATTATTACATTACAAGAGTACAATCCAGCATCAAAAACCAATATCTCCTGTTGTTGATGGTACTTTCCATTTATCTCTGCATATCTAGCTAGGATTCATGTCACAACTGTGCTAACATTTCAGTTAACAAAGGCAAAGTCAAGGATAGTCAGCGCTCTGAAAACTGAAAACAACAGAAATATGAAGCTCTTTAGCAAAGTATTTCTAATTAAGGGGGAAAAAGGACTTTGCTGCGTTTTGTTATTTGACCACAGCTTAATGTTTACAATTGTTGATTAAAGGAGCGGCCATGTTTCATTATAAAGTCAGCATTAGAAAAATCACCCACTTTCTTTTTTTTCTTTTTTTCCCCACTTTCTAAGTGGGAAATTCAACGTCTGGGGTCTAGTTGATTTTTTCTGATTTGGGTGTGAAAGTTTCTGAGTTCTGATACCATTAGTACAGTTAGCAGCCACTGTACTCACACGATTCAACCATATGTTAATTTGCCTCATAGGCTGAAAAGCCAACAACGAGAGGAGAAACAAATATTTTATAATAATATTTTCATTTTCCACTTTTCCCAATAGCTCTCAGGTTCAATTGAGTTCATGTTTGAAAGCGCTTTGGTTCTTATAACAACCAGCAACATTCACTTTTTCTTATCCTAAAAAATCAATTCTAACATAATTGCTCGAGCACAAGCTTCCTACAAACTATTGTTAAGTTTTGTCAGCTTCTCTCTACCGATCAAGCTTTAATCATTGTGCTGATTCAGTTGTTGCTTTTATTCCTTTGTGGTGGAGCACTGGATCAAACAAGCCTCCTCAGGGATGTGCTTCACCCACAGGAAGCGTGACAACAACCAACAGATGTGTTTATGCATGTTTCTGATTTATTCACACAGACATACATTCATTGCTCTTATTGGTGTGGAAAAGGGAGATTTGAGAGGTTAAATTCATCCTCTGCTGTGCTGCTCTTACATCGTGGATCCATTTTCCACTCACGAAGACTATTGTAACAAAAACAACAGCAGCTTTGTTTTTTTTTTTTGTTTGAGATGAAGTGCATCCTGTAATGTTAAGCCTCGCAACCCCAACATTTCACAGTAAATAATGGAGTAAGAGTTAGAGCATTCATTACCCAGTCAAGCTGCACGCTCCTTTTCTCCTAGATACAGAATGTGTAACATCCTGCACACTCGAGCAGGATTTGGGAATGAAAGGTAAGTTAATGAGTTTTACTGCAGACAAAATAGCGACTAAAAAAAGTGGATGAAACACACAGAGAAGGGATTCTTAATGGTGTTTATCTATGTACTGTAAAGAAGTTGCTTCGAAGAATTAGTGGAAAGAATTTTTTTAGTAAGACTGATTATTCTCTCCAGACTGTTGAAAAAAATCTCAACTACTGAAGTGTATGAACGTTATTTAAAAAAAATAACATGTTAAATCCATGTCTGACCCCCTGGAGCAATTTTTTTTCCTTATATGAAGGAAACAAAATCTGAGACATTAAGAAAATATGGCTTGAAGAGAAGGATAAAAACTGTCTTTCAGCTATTCAAGAGGAGCACCATGTGAACACCATGACCGTTTCTCTTTTGAGCAGAAGATATGATTGTGTTGTAAATTTTACATCAAAGAAGGGTCAGCTGGATATAGACTTGTTTAACCTTTTACTTACATTCTTAAAGTCGTGCACCTCCACAACCTCCTTACTGCCGTTTCCCATTCTGAAGGTCTCAGTGAGGTCGTCTGGGTCAATCTCCATCACACTGTTCGTCTCAATGCCATCCAACACAGCTTTGTACTCGTGGTCGTACACCTGCAATTATATATATATAACCAGACAGTAGGTTAGATTATTAAATAGTTGTTAAAAATCAGCATATTACTAAATGCTGGAACCAAGCGGAAATTAAATTTGTTTTGTTTTTTAACGACTCTGCCAGAAATCTTTGATTTATAATTCAAACAGGTCAGGATCTCACTGACAGCTGTCATGTAAATGGAAATAAAAAAACATTCACGAGTCCATTTTAAAGCAGGATTGGCAATCTGGAGATATTTTTATTTGCAAAATAAAAACAAATAAAAAAAGTGTTAATAAAAGCAGACACTGTGAAAAGTAATTGAAGGAGAAACGTCTACTAGCATAACGTTAGACAGACATTTTTACATCCTGCATCCATCAAAATTAGATAAAATTAAAACATTCTATGCTGTTAAATGTTGTTACCATCTTTTACATTTTATTAGCTTTTAAAATCAGTTATTTCATATTATCAAATAAATGTAAATATAACATGAAAAAGAGAAAATACCCCTAGTAGATTAATTAGGTTTTCTTTTTTTAATGGGGGAAAAGATATCCAAGTTATTCCAGGCATATGTAAAAAAGTAAATGTCACCTACACCTAGTAACAGGTTGTGCCATCCTTGATGTCAGAAAGCATTTAAGCAGCCTGGCAGTGAGTCTTTTACATTGTTTGGCCTACTGTGCTTAGGTTTATTTTAGCCACACTGGATTTGTTTTTGTGCATAGACTGCGTGTTTGAGATCATACCACAAACCCAAACTTCATCAAGGCCCCTTAAAAACTATCCAAGTCATGAACTTTAATCTTAACTAAGTCAAGTGACACCTGCAGACCATAAAATGTTGTTTTTGGCTCTTTAGTGAATTCCTGCAAAAATGAATTGTATTGCAAGTCACATGTAAGTCACAGTCTTCAAAGTCAAGTAAGTCAACACCCAAATAAAGGCATGAAGTCCTGAACAAGGACTTTGATTTGAACCAAGTCAAAGTCAATAGAACAAATATGCAATTTAATCAAAGCAGTGACGTTTTGTTGTTTGTTTTAAAAATTATTATAGGGCATTTTGTTTGTCAGAACATCAAGAAAGATATTTAGAAATGTATAGGCATCTAAAAATCAAAGTATGCAATATGTGAAAACATAAGAAAAATAATATTTCCTACACATGCCCCAAAAAACATGTTTTTTCTTTAAAGTTGTTTTCAAAATAAAAACTAAACAAAAACAAAATATTTTCCATCATCTAGCAAAGCAATATTTGCCACAACAGTAATTATTCAGTGTGAACGTCCTGAAACAGCAAAGTATTGGATGCATCTGAGCTAAAATGTGAAACCCTTAGACTCAAAAATATGAAAACGTGTGTGTTTTATTGAATATATTTAAATATACTATTTATTAAAAGCAACATGCGATTTTTTTGTTTTGTTTTTTTTGTTTTGATGACTTTTACAACAGGGACAGAGTTGTTTTTTATAGAAGGATAGGTGCATGGACATAATTTAAAAAAACGGGTAAAGGTACGATCAGAAAGAACTTTTGCATTTAATTAAAAAAAACAAAAATGAATAATTAATACAAAGAATGTTTTTTTTGACCTTATATTCAATATTATTTTATTTCTGTTGTTCTTATACTGAGAATTGTTATGAAATTGATTGAAGCACGATTACCAGATTTGAAAACTTCAAATCAAGGTCAAAGTTAAAATATAGACTTCTCTTTAGGACATTATGTATTTGCATTTTCACCACTGATGAACCTCACGGCAAGTCATTGGTGTAGGCCCGTTTCCTGATCTGGGCCACATTGTTTACCAGTTTGATTTGTGTGTTTTTACAACTTGCTAACTTTATATCATTATTTAAAATTTTTACTTATATGTTGAGTTGTCTGAAACCTATTTTGAAAAACAAATCAACAATCACACATCAATTTCAAATTTAGTATACAACTTTCACTTTGCTTATTCATGCATCTCAATTCTATCATCAGAGAAAATGAAAACAATTCATCCATGACAATATTACTATATGGATGCCTTGTGCATTCATAACCTGAGAAAACTAAATGTGTAAATTTAACATTTGGATTAAAAAGGTAATTTTTAATCCAATAAAAAGTCTGTAAATCCTTTTGATTCACAAGTTGTCAAACCTCCTGGTTATGAAGCCCCTGACTCTGTTGTTTAATGCTTTTCTCATCTGATTCCATGGAGCAACATCTCTATTATTATGCTTTCTTATTAAAATTAATAATAGAGAGGCTTTTTAAACTAACAAGAGTTCAGTAATATATTTTAAAGTCTCACAATGTTATTTGAATTATTACCAGAGACAGAGTACTTTCAGAGCAACAAGATCCTTGATGCGTTGGAATAGTTAAAATTGTTTTAAAAGCTAAACCAAGAAAGAAAACAGAGGCTTATTGAAATAAAATTATTTGTATTTGCAAACCAAAGGTCAAATATGAAAATGCTCTTTTAGAACTTTGCCTCCAGAAATCAAAATAGAGACATTTTAAATCTCCGGTACAGCTGTGGTTTTCTCTCCAGTCTGTTGCCTTTAAGCGATGTTGTTTATCACAACCGGTCGCTTATGTACTGTTCTTGGACACGCATGGATAGCTCTTAAAATTCCCTGTCTGAAAAATGATTCATGCCCACCAGCTGAAAATATGCTATTAATATTTATGTGAGGACTGTGTTATGATGAGGAATATATTGCTGGGTTCATCTTCATCTGTCTCAGTGGCAAATCAGAGCCTCACCAATGAGAGGCATGATTAATGAACACACTCAGATAGGGAGTCCATCAGGATTTTTATCCCCCATCAGAACCATCTCTGTGTCCTCTAACGCTCTAATGCAAAATTAGCTTTCACTCCAAACTCAACTACTTGATCAGTATTTAACAAGTTTTGTATTGGCTTTCTTGTACCAGGTTTCCAGGGCATGTCGATGTGCCACATTACATACAATGATCACTTGTGGGGGGAAAAGATGAGCAATGATGACCAAATGGGATATAATTCTTAACGGAAGATCACTGCCAGAATGGCACAAGACAATAAATCTCAGTTAAAATGGGTGGCAGCGGCCCAGGCTCTGAAAAGAAGTCGGACCTACAATTGTCAGGAGAAGGCAAATTAAGATGGACTTGAAATTTAAGTGTCAATTGAGCAGTTATAGATGAAACTGGGGCTATTAAACCTCCGGAAAGTCTGTGCGGTGCATTAATGTATACAGTGAATAAAATTTTCAGCAGGCTATCTCGTCTGATGAAAATCCAACAGCGAGAATCTCCCCACCGCACTGGGTTGAAATAGATAATAATGTATTACAAGAGTTAGACTTAAACTGGTTCAATATCTAAAGCTGCTGCTGTGCACAGTAATTGACATTCTGAAAATAAAAATAAATAGCCTCTGTAAGACCTATTTTAATACGTATTCTTTAGTACATGGAAAACCTCTTCAGAGGGATTTGTGTAGACGCCTTTCCCACACAATTAAGCAATTTACCATTTGTTCATTGTGGATGGTCTGTTTGAATAATATTTTAATAGTTTTGTTCACATATCCCAATTTCCACGTATAAAAATCCAGATTTTGAAGAAAAAATATTTACGCAATTCAAAGAACCTGCAATCATTTCATTTTATGTACATGTTTTTTGGCTGTACAATATAATAAAATACTCAATAATGATTAAATCACAAAAATCCGATACCATTCAATTAAATCTCGTGTATGGATAGTTATCCATCCATACATCCTTCCATCTGTATCTGATCCTATATAAACAATTAGGTGTTCATCGCTGAGATTAAAACAGACAACATCTCTGCAGACCTAACACATGAATTTACCTTTAGTTTTGCACCAAACAGCACTCTTTACAGCCTCAGAGACAGCTGCTTTTCTCTGGCTGTCACTCTGATTAACAAAGTAAACACCTTACAGCCTGATGATTTATTACTCCACTGAGAAACATAATATGCATATTTAAGTTACCACATATTGCCTTTTTTCCCTTATGCTAAAAAAAATAAAAAAGGTCTGCACATACACAAACATGTATATGATTTTCCTTGTATAAATCTATGCTGTGAGTGCTTGAAACTGACATCAAAGTCCTTGTACTGTGAACAGAAGATTGGCAAGTAAATTGGTTCTGATTTTGATTAGGGAAAACAGGGCACCTCTCTAAAGCCACTTATTGAGAGAGCTGAGTGATGAGCGCCTAGAGGCGAGTCTTAGCTTCCTTGGTTTGGCATATACTGAAAAAATAAAAGGTATCGGTAAGTAATACATTCCTGATGCAAAGGACTTACCTTACCAAACTCTACCCAGTCACATTCTGCAAAAAAATGAGGTCTCCAAGAGATTATGATTTGATACCAATGGTGACAATGGAATATATACAAAGTGACGCATGTTTTAGAAGAAAATATTGCAAAATATAACACTGTGGGATCAACAATAGCAAGTACAGTCAAAGGTGTTGGTGGAGCAGCAGCACCGTGGAAGGCTAATACCAACAAATCAGCAGAGAAATGCTCTGAATCTCATTCTCCACCTGATTGAATATGATTGCATATTACTTTCTGCTAGTCAGCTGTGAACGAGACAGTGATTGTGACAAATGAATAAACCAGATGATGCAAATAAATTAATGCAAACTCTACAGCCATGCTCTGCTTGAATTAGTGCTTTGCCCCGCGTTCCTGAATCGGCCACATTTCAAAAGTTTCTCAGCAGCACTGGAGCTAACACCTTCTGACACACTTTGGAAAACATTTATATCCAGAGATAATAAAACCTCTGGATAATTCATGGCCTGATGTAGAGAAAAAAAAGATCTACAGACACAAGGGCCGCAATTTCTCAAAATCAGGACCATACGACACCAGGAGTTACACAAGTTAGTACAAAGTTTCAAACACACCTCACAAACTGGAGCTTTTAACTTGACGATTAAACCCTTGACGTTGTTGGTGATTACTCCAAATTGTAATTCTTTATTAATGTAGAAAATCAGCTAACATACTGAGTTTTTTTTATACAAAAACTTTGTGTTGACCTTGTTACGGCCAGTTACCAATAAAGATAACCAACAAAAAGTCAAAAGGATAAAAGACGGACAATTTCAGCTTTGAGAAAATTGAGAGTTAAATATAATAAAAAAGCGTAATATAACAGTAACTAAAGATTTAATCACTATGACAATAAACTGACATATATTTGTTTATCAGTTTGATTAGGAATGGCTCTTCACTACTCATGCTTATAAGGATAGGAATGAATCCCCGAAATAAGAGTGCGGTTACTAAAGAGATGCAGAGCTCCCTGCACATGAATATTCTTTTCTATCATTAAAACTTCCAATAAAAATTGTATCCTTAGAGTGCATTTCCCCTCCCTCAGCCTTACTTTCTGTTACTCATATTTTATAATAAACTGCCTATTTTGATACATCTGACCACTCTTTGAAAGACTCCGTTACCCACCGAAAATCACAGCCTGTGATTTCTTGAATTTGACATTTTTGAATTCAAACAAGTTTCCTCTTTACATGTGAAGTTTCTCGATGCAGCTGTAAGCAAAGGCTCTCATCTCAAGCTCAGGGTCGACTCCCAAACGTCTCAACAGCCTTGCAACTTCTGAGAGCATGTTGAAGTGCGAAAAACAAATCTCAGGAATGGTTTATAACAAACACCAGGAAGAGAACAATACGATGATGTATTTGGATGGACTAAACTGAGACGTGTACTTGAACACATCAAAGTTTTGTGAAAAGCAGAACCTATTGATAAGGAAGTGAAAGGCATGGTGGATGCAAAAGGAAAACTTCTAATAAAACTACACATGATTCATTCTAAAACTTGCCTTTAAGTATCCATGATAGCCCTGAAGAACTACTTGCATCACTATTCACCTCTGAGTTCTGCAGAGTACATTAATTCAGATCTACACTAGAAAGAAAAACATTCAGGCTATGGAGCAAGAAGCATTCACAGACAATGCCTTGTTTATTTCCTTTGCTCAAGGTTTCTATCTGAAGTGGTTCTCAACAACCTCCACCTAAAAGGTTTCAAGCGCAGACTCACATGGAAAGGGAGCGAATGAGTAGCGGCAGGCAGGCAGGCACAGTCCTGGAGGCTGTTTGTGCGAAAGGGTTGTGGTGTGGCACCCGAGGACATTAAGCAAAGGTCACATAGATGTTGTTACAGGTGAGTGGCTCGCAGTTGGCTCTGCTTGTGTGTGTGTGTGCGTGTGTGGGTGGAGGAGGCAGTTGTGGGAATGAGAGGGATGAGCTGATGACAATATGTCCTCTTAGTTATCCTTGAGGGTTAGAAGAAAAAGGCTCCAGTCAGGCGGAACTGGATGCCTGTCACTCATGGCGGGGTGGTAATGGCCATAGAGGCTGTCGAGGGGATGGAAGGTTGGAAGATGAGGGGGTGAAAAGATGGCGTGGGGGCCGCACATTGCACATGGCCTCCCGGGAGGCATAGGCAGCACTGTGATAGATCGAGGTGGGCAGCAGCTGTGATAGTCTAACCACCCAATGCTGTGTCCTTTTGATTTTAGTGTTTTCCAAGTCTTTGCTGGTCATGAATGTGTGCAGCGCACATACAGCCTTAAAGTTTGCTTGACAAATAATTACAAAATCGGGCCGTCTGGGTCACTATTCTATGGAGCCCGGCAAGTGCCAGGGTAAAAAAAAAATAGTGTTGGAAATCCGTGCGCACGGGTTATCAAACTGCGATCTCGGGTTTTGCAATCTGTGCGAACATTTTCATGAACTGTGCTCTCAGTTTTACAATCAGCACTTCTCAGATTGCACGAGGACATTGTGAGAGTTTGGTCTTATGGCCCGCTCCTGTAAGGCTGCTGCATGCCGATCTGTGAGCAATGTAAGCCCAAAGTAAGCCCAACCGGCCAATCAGAGCGCGTCTCATATTCCGATGGACCAATCACATCCCGAGCCTGGGGCTTACTTTGGGCACGGATTGCAAACCCGAGATCACAGTTTGATAACCCGTGCACACGTATTTCCAACACTATTAATTTATTTTTTACCCAGTAGTGCGGTAGTGTGTTGCCTGAATGTGGAAGGCATTTCCCATGAGGACCAGCGCTTAGCGTCGTAAAATCCTAAATTCCTGGTCGCTTGCAGTTAGATTGAAGTACATTTCTGTTTCCAGTGGCTGTGTGAAGGAAAAATAGCGATGAGGCACTGAATCTCGATGAATTGTGGCGAAACAATGTCATGTGACGATGTTTGAAATAAGAAAGTGGGAAATGGACGTATGCCGTAAAGTAGTCAGCCCATTCTTAGCTGTTCTGTGTGGCTTAGTGCCAGTTTTCTTAAATGTCCCCTATGAGGGATCAATAAAGGATAATTTAATCTTTCTAAAGTATTACAGACCCCTTCGGGCCAAGACAGAGGTGTTATTCAACAAGCTGTAAGTCACAAAAGTTATAAAAACTTTATGAAGGTTGAAATTTAACTTAGAGTTTTTTAAGCTGTATTTTTTTAAGTGTAATTGTGTATTTTAATATGGATTCACATAAAAAAAGGCAGATTAAAGGGGTGACCATGCAAATGACCAATGAAATCCCAATGCAGTTTTAGTGAAACTTGCAAAACAAGACTGACATTTTACAGTATTGAGAATAGTTATTGGCTAAAATGCCAATGGGGTTATTACAGTTTATTTTTAAGATAAGCGTATAATAAAATAATGAATACTATTATAAGAGTATAGTTTTTATGAAATGTCTTGACTAAATTTTGTTGCAAAAGCACACAGTCTCGTTTTACATACTATTATCCTTTTTTTGTTGTTTGTTGTAAAGAAGAAACAGAGAAGCTTTCGTCTTAAGGCTAGTTAGTTAGTCTATCTATTTATACCACACTATCTCTCTCTCTCTCTCTCTCTCTCTCTCTCTCTCTCTCTCTCTCTCTCTCTCTATATATATATATATATATATATATATATATATATATATATATATATATATATATATATATATATATATATATATATATATATATATATATATATATATATATATATATATATATATATATATATATATATATATTTTTATATATTTTTAT
>JAVLVB010000444.1:382627-395854 GCA_032876305.1 Orestias chungarensis | reverse complement strand
GAGAGAGAGAGAGAGAGAGAGAGAGAGAGAGAGAGAGAGAGAGAGAGAGAGAGAGAGAGAGAGAGAGAGAGAGAGAGAGAGAGAGAGAGAGAGAGAGAGGAGTGAAGTAAGTGTGAGCACTTTCACAAAAAACTATGAGAAGAACTAATGTCTCCAAAGCCCCTTGGTGTCAGTTTGTCTAGCAATGTTTTTACTTTTTAAGGAGTTTCTCATCTTCTCAAGGGTAAAAAATGGGATATTGCTGTCACACACTGAACATATTCACTGCAGAGGCGTAACCTTTTACAAAACAGCAAACAAATCAATGCCAGAATAATTAATCCTCCCTATAATACAGAATAAAAATACATAAAAGAAACACAAACACACACCAGAGTTTAACCCTGGATGCAAAAATATTACAGATATTGTAGCAAATACTGGAGAATTTGCTGCAACACAACACATTTGGCAATGGTAAAAGCAGAGACAGCCTCCAATGGAAATATTACTTGAAAATGAGGATTCACAAAGGACATAATTACAGCTGGCACAGAGCCCCCACCCAGAAACAGCAGTGCAGATGGCCTTCTCACACATGCTTCTTGATACCATGTGTTTTGCATAGCTAATGCATGTGTTTTGTCTTGTTAGGTGTTTCTTTTTTCTTTTTTTTTTAAATAATCAAATCTGAACCTGAAAAAAGGAGGGTGCAGAGATATCAGTGTTTGTTGTCTTGCGTCTATAGGGATTACATTTGTGCACACTGATTACCAAGCCTGTCAAGTCTCAAGGTCTAGTGAATTTGGATAAATGAAGTAGGAATGCTTTGCAGCTGCCGTAGGCTTCCAGGCTGGTTTTTAGGGATGGCTGCTGAGCATTAGAAGCAGCGTCTGGACAGGCGCCAGCACGAGAAAATTCAATTTAGAAAATACTGGTCAGTCACTAATGCGTCATCAACTTAGTCAGAAAAGGGTAAAATGAGCCCACTGGCAGAGCATGACATTAATCTCACTGAAGTCAGCCTGACAGAACATTACAGTACGCTGCTACATGTTGCAAACTAAAGTAATGCAATATGAGCTTGTACAGCAGCAATTTTATCATAGCTCAATCTTTTCTCTATTTACCATTCTGTTTTGGAGTAGATCTGAAACCAGATATTTACATACATACTTCTTAAAAAAACAAATAATCACTTATTTTTCACCGTCTGATATTACATCACACTGAACTTTTTCCATCATTTTAGGTCAGTTAGGATTACTAAAATTATTTTTATTCACTAAATGCCTGAAAAATGTGATAAACATTTGTCAGATTATTGCTTTTACTTCCTTCAAATTCTGAAGTTTATCTTTCTTTATAAATTGGTAGAATTTAATCATAAACTATCTGGCTTCTTTTGAACATTTTGTATATCTGTTCAAAAGCTTCCCACAATAGTAGCAGAGTCATTTATATGTTGGTTCCCCACACCCATCAGCTCTTTCCACAGATTTTCTTTGGCCCTGAGATGAGATAGTGAATGTCCCTCCAAAACATACAAACTCTTCATATTTAGCCCCTTTGTGACTAATTTGTTGATATGAGTAAGTTGATTGTGTACATGTTCCAAGGTTTTAACATCTTGGTTGATTCTTTGAGACGTTCGTGCAATATTACCACATAATATTCTTTCTTTACAATGGCATCTTTTTTATTGGGTTCATATATCCCTTCAGCATAACTTACCTCCACATAATTACTCTCGCATCACCTGTATTTTATATATAGGATAGTATTCTTAGACTTGCAAATGTTCCTTTCTCCCCCAAACATAGCTGCGGCCATTATGGCCTAACACGACAACATTTGCTTCACAATGGCGCCGGGCGGTTCGAATACGTAAGTTAATTTCCAAACAAAATTTTTTTTTTTTATGTTGCTTTTGAGTTATGACTTCTTCATCCCTGTGTGACCTTTCCATTTATGTAAGCAAAGCCTGTTTGAAACTAGTTTTTATTGATGTATTTTTTTATTGTTGATTAGCATATTTTGTTCTAATACGGTAATATCTGTGACACCGATCCCGTCTCCTCCTTGAATGCCAAGATTGCCAGACATTTCCAAGCTTTCTACACTTGAACAGAAGAAAGTGGCACCTTCAGGCACCTGGAAATTGTTTCTAAGGATGAAACACAATTTTAGAGATCTGCATTTTTTTCCTCTTTGCTTTACCAAATTTATTTGATTTTCTCTCTTAACCAAAAAAGGAAGCTGTGTATTTGAGGATTTCCCTTAATATACAGCCACAGGTGAGCCTCCATTCACCCTCATTAAAAGCTTAGAGATGCTAAATCACCTTAACAACTGAGCATGTATCTCTATCTCTTTTGTGACATTCAACAACATTTTTCTAAAACATTAAATATTTCATTTATTATCAAACAGCTATGAAAAAACCCCTTGAGTGTCTCCTTATAGTTTACAATATTTAAAAGACCTGGTTTCAACCAAATGTGTGCTGCAAATGAAATATCTATAAAAAAAAGCAAATACAATTTTAGATTGAAGACACAAAAACAAAAAGAAACTACCTTAAAGTGCACCTGTTTTTGAAACCCTAACGTCTCTCTTTCTATTCATGGAGTTGTATTTATTAACTAACACTTACACTTCCTATGACTTTGTCAAGGTGACCAGCTGTGCAGATGGAAGGATCCAATTAGTGATGCTATGTTTATAACAATTCAAGTTTGTCAGAGTAGAGGAACAAAGTCCTCCATATTGCTTCACTCTGTTTGATCTCCATAATGTATGCCATGACATCTACAGGTTGTTTACTCAAAAAAGTGGAAAATATTTTACAATTAAATAATATTGTGTGGGCTTTCAATCAATCAATCAATCAATCAATCAATCAATCAATCAATCAACCAATCAATCAATCAATCAATCAATCAATCAATCAATCAATCAATCAATCAATCAATGTGTATGTTTCAAAGTTCTTTCTCAGTTGCTTTGGTGCATTTTTCACAACATAGTTGATATTCTGAAAACCACAAGTTCAGTCTTCAAATCTATGTGTTATTGCAAGCATCAGTAAAGCAGTTTCTCATTTCTGTGAACAAAAGCGTTTGTGTGTCCATGCAAGTGATTCTGTACGATTCTTTGCTTTATCCGACATTTTCAAATCATGTTGTTTCACGTGGGTATCTGTTGAATAGTCACAAAAACATGTCCCAACAATGCTATGGTTGGATACGTTTTTATAACATGTCAAACATGTCTAAATAATTCAATTCAAATTTCTTTCTAAATCTGTCCCGAGATGGAAAACTACTCCCAGGTGAATCCTGACATTCTCAAACATAGATACATGTGAAACGCATTGATCAACCAGTTTTCTGAAATAGCTTAAAAGCACAACATCTGTGAAGTATATAATGTATATAAACAGAGGACATTTGCTGGGTTCCATCACACCAACATCATCGTGCAATGGTTTGTGACCCACAACAGAATACTAGAAGAGTTCTTCTAACTCTGCTCTTTAGGTCTTAGCCTATCAGAGAATTGTTCTCAGCATGCAGATGGAAAGTTTATGACCGCCAGCCACAAACACAGATGACCTTTCTGCCACGGATGCAGCATCCAATAGCTTCACAGCAGATGCTTCAGAGGCTTGATAAGACACTCTGACACATTATTTCCGAGCAGCATTCCAAGAGAAGTGATATTTTTGCGACGTGACTGGAGGAACGTCGTCCGGGAACATCAGGAAGTGAAGGAAGACTACTCTGTAATACTGATAGCAGCGCATGTAAAGTTTTCCCTTAAGGATATTGTGCTTCTGTTTCTACTGTTGTTGTTTTAATTGTGTTATGCAGGGTCTGTCCTTTTTTTTGTATCACAATGACATGGCCTGTCAACAAATTACAGTAAAAAGGTGCACGTGAAAGTTGTCCACTTTCTTGCTATTTATCTTCCACTGTTACAAGTAATTGTTTTTTACAGTTTAGCCACAGAACATCCCTCCAGAGTTTACTGTTTACTTGACTAAGCGATTTGCCTTACTTATCTGTACACAATGGAGCAATAACTTGTTATACTGATGACTGTGACATGATCATTGAAACAGATATTTACTTTAGAAAGATAAACAAAGGATTTTGAGAGAGGTTCTGTATTTTACCGATAATCTATGGTGTCTTGCTCTATTTTGACGAATACACTGTTTTGCAAATGTCAATGACGGTCCATGAAATGCACTAAATTGATTGATTTTTACTTTTGTAGAAGGATTTGAACTACTTTTTATTATGTTTTAATATTAAGGGAGATTTTCCAACATTTTCAATCAATCTCTTGCAACCTGAAGTCTGACAACTGCTATATTTTAACTATGATCATAAAAACCTAAACCTGTTTCACATAATAAACGTTGACAGAAGGAATAGTGAAGAAGACTATTTCCAAAAAAAGTACAATATTAATCTTTGGACTTGTTTATACATTTGTATAATTTATGTGGAGAAGCTGAAATGAGAGAGATCACATCTTTTTTTGAATCCGTTTCTCTGTATTTTTTAGATTTTGCTCATTCAATTGATCTGAAATTGCAGTGACTCTACCACTGTCAGTGAATATTGCTTCAACCAAAAAAACCAATAAAAAACAATCCATGACATTAAATACAGGCACAGTCTGAACTCAAGGTATCATTTGCAATTATTTTAAATGTCTGACCCATTTCACTGGTGACACCAGACAGCCAGCTCAGGATCCTGTCTCTTGAGATATCTGTCTCCAGTTTTCTGTTTGGGAGAAACAGCCTGAGACCTGACACATTTTCAGCTTGTTATTAACTTTAATAGCATCAACAGAAATTTCGAATTCAGCCTGAGATCAACTTAGAGCCCTCGGCATGGACGCGCACAGTTTGTCAGCCCCCTCGTAGCATGTTTCACACCTACGCAGATATTTAAACAATACATTATACACAAGCATTTTTAATGTTATACAATTTTTTATGCTCTTAACCAAGTGTCTGAGACATACTTTACCTGTCACTCAAATCATTTGTCTGTTGTTTAAGTTTTAAATCCTAATAGTAGGAACAATGGCTTCTGATGAGGTTTACTGACTGTTATTGTGATGGAGACTTTTGCTATGCAAGAGTGCACTTAATAAAAATATAGATACCAAGATAGGGGCAAAAAGATAAAAATAAGACAATAAGGCTGATTTGCATGTTAGGGTAGATAAATTTTAACAAAGTTCTGTGTGATTATTTTTAGCTAATTTTTTCTTAACGCAATCAAAGACAAAACAAAAACAGACACATTCATACTTCTGACGAACAATAAATAGTGCATGATTTGAAGTTAAACTAACTTTGAGATGGAGAATGGTTCCTTTTTGGGCCTTATTGTTTTAGTCAGAGCTCGGATTTAGGTGTGCTTCCTCTTTGCAAAACTTTACAGACGATTCTTAAAGCCATGGGTCTTAAAACTAAGCGACAAGATTTAGTTTCAGGGATGTTGTGATCTGGCTTTAAGTTCAAGCAACATGGTACATTCTAAGCATTGGACATATTAATACTTTCACAATGTGTTCCATTAAAGCACAGAATGTGGCCGCACACTGCAACAATTGTTTCTGCTGCAAAGGGTGTGAACATAGTGCGGTTTTTTTAACATAATGGCCCTGCGGAAGAAAAGTGTAGAAAATAATAGGTTGTAATTGTTTCACAGCTGCCTCTGGCTATTTTCTTGATCCAAAAGCTTTGCGGGGATGAAAGTTTCAGTTCAGCAGCGCATCTTTTCTTATCTTCTGACGGTTTTTGGCACTGCAGTTATTTTAGCTACTGTTCAACGTCTGCCAGATTTCCAGTTATTTTACAAGTTACTTCTTTTTTTCCCCAGCTGCTTTAGTTTTAAGTGATAGCACACCAACCCGGATGAGAACTTAGACAGTGTAGTTTCATATCCGGGCACTGCAGCAGGCTTTTTTATTGATACTAAGCCAAACAACTGAACTAAGCTTCATTGTCACTTAGCTTCTAATTTATACATGTTATTTGCTGTAGGAATTAAATTGGACCCTGATTTGTCAGGAGCCAAATTAATCAATGCTTTTAGATTTAAAAAAGCTAATTTCATGAAAAGAAAAAAGCTTTTTTTTTTTTTTGGGCATTTCCATTGTTATGTAAAGCGATTAACCTATTATGAGGCTGACCTCTTAACACCCAATGCTCTTTAAAACAGGAAGCATTTTCAAATCTGTGCTGTACTTAATTATCCAAAGATTCATGTTGAACATCTTCCTACCTCTTACATTTAACTTTTATGCATGAGGATTTGAGAAGCTGTCTTTGCTTGTTGCAAACTACAAAAGACAGATGATCTGAAGTATTGGCCTGCAAACTTTTCAATTCATGCTCTGCTATAAAAAAGAAAAAAAAAGTTTGCATGGCTGAAAAAAATAAGTGAATAAAATAACAACCATTTACACTATTACTTTTAATCGGACATCACATCTAAATAGTACTTTCTCTTTTGGGGTTCTGCAGCAAAATCTGACATCTTTTACAGGGAAATTTTTTTTTTGTGACACCATCTAAGGGAGACTTCAATAAATAAGATAAATAAAGAGTACATAACAAACATTTACATAAAGTCTATTATTATTCGATAATTATTTTCAGTTGACTTTGCGCTATGCTGCTAAGCTAACACAGTATACTACACCGTACATTTACATCATTTTTTCTTCCTTAAGATTTTTTTGTTTGTATTTGACTCCAAAAACTGTTTCTTTTGAAACATGTGACTAATGAACAGTATGCACATAAATGTAACATAGCTGTATAGAGTTGACCTGTAGACATTTTTTATTTTTTATTTATTTTTAGCACTTCAGGGTTCACTTCTCCCCTGTAAGCTAATGTGTTTAGCATGAAAGCAATGAAAGGTCTTCCATTATGATTTATTGCTTCCTGCAATGTAACCTTGATAATTCTTACCATACAGTCAATACAGGCCACCAGCAGGGCACACTTAATATTAAGTGCCTATTCTACCTTGGAACACCTTTGTTCATCAGAACTACAATAATTTTTTATCACATAGATTCAACAAAGAGAAATATTCTTCAAAAATAACCTGGACCATGGCACCAGTTGAAATTATATACGTAGTTCAGGTACGGTTTCTGTAAAGATTCAGTAAAGTTTTGGTCAAACCAGGTCACAAAACACATTTTGTTTTAATGCTATTCTCTCTTTTTATGAAAGTAAATTGTGCCTCTGAAATATACATGCTCAACATTCAGAAAATTTGAAGAATCCTCCAATTATAAAACCAAAACATGTAGTTGGTGCTTTTGTCTGGAAGCTGTAAACATGAGCCCAGTGTAATGAAAAGACTCAAAATTAGAGTCCTGTTCCAAATATAAACATTTGTAGGGCCCTGAAACATTCCTTCATTGTAATTAGTCTAAGCCTCTGTGCGGTTATGTTGTATATAGAGGTAAATAGCTGGATGTAAGTAATTAAGAAATTGTTTGCCATTTTTTTGTCCCCAGGAAGTTCTATCAATAGCACCAACAAACACCACAGGGATGTTTAAACAGAAAAGTCTGTACTGCTCTCTTCCCTGACTTTTTAATGACAGTCAATTTTGATCTCCGTAAATGCTTTGAAGTTGTGCACCTCAGCTTGAACTTGGATGCCATAAATAAATCACATTCAGTTTATATGGTGTATGTGGTATTAAATAAATAAAAACTGGGTTGGCGTTGAGGTTAAAGTGCTTTGGGAATTCTACATGCAATTACTTTAAGCATCAATTTGTTGTTAAAATGTTTTGCTGCTTGTGACGCCAAGGGCCGTTTGAGCAAGATGCTAAGGTCGCTAGCCTTAGAAGAGTAAGTTACAACATTTCAATTTGCAAAGGTTTAATGGAGTTATTTTCCTGAAGTGCATCAACTTTTAAAAACAAAAAGCCACTGGCAATTTGCCTTGCATGTACCTCCCTTCTTAGCCAATGCTGCTTTCTGACACTGTTTTATTGTTTTGTTTTAGCAGACAATTTGCCTACACAAAGTCCATCACTACTCTTAGACATTTCAAGCAGAGCTGGATTTTAGTCAAATAAACATCCATAACTATCTAAAGCAGCAAGTCACCCCATGGGAGAGACTGTTGAGGCTGCTAACAATGCAAAAAGAAACTTGAAAGAGTGTTCATTAAAGATTTTTCTGGTCTTCCTGGGGAAGCATGTTGGTGCTATATTAGTATTTTTAAACTATAAAAAAAGAAAGAATAATCAGTTTTATATTGCTCTTTACCTGTTAATCTTCCATAAATATAACACAATGTATCCAACAAACAGACATGTGACGGTGAAAACAACCCCTCCTTCAGTCCTTTGGTCAAATAGAAAGACTAGGACAACTGCCAGTCTTGCTCTTTGCTTTTAATTGCTCAGGTCTGAAAATGTACCACTCTGTGGGAGGACTATGAATTCACTGTGATGTTTTATGGCATAATAGAGTTATTCAGGTCCCTACCTCCTACCTACGAGTTAATCTCGAACTAATATTTTGTCTTTGCTGTTCCTTGGAAATTTGAAGTCATCGCTTTATTTCATCCATTTTATTTTTGTCATTAACTGTTGATTCTCTTCAGCAGTTATATAGTTGAATTATCCAGGAATAACAGATGAATTTCTTTGTGAAATAGTTGTTCCCTGTTTTGTTATAGTTGCGCATTCAAGCTGTCTTCTGAAAAAGTCTTTTATATTGTAATTATCAATCCTTAATTGCATTTTACAAGCTTGGTTTATTATTCTCAGGTTTTCAGTGGCTCTCTTAAAAGCTATATCATCAAGTTGAGCTTTCACTTTGTCTGTACAGTATCCTGACCATTTTAATCCACACTAAATATATTGTGGTATGTTTTTTTGCAGCATACATCATGTATTTTGTGACGATATGTGACTTTAGGTAAACATTTCCTCCAGGATTACCTTAAGCATGTTATACTGTAACACACTGTATTGACTTTATAGCATATGGGTTTCACATAACTGAGAAACATCCTAGTGACTACATTCAGAACACTATAATTCACTCCGTAAATCTGAAAGTTAAATTGAAGATTGTTGTAACTCATTTTATCCAAGGTTCTTGAAGGTATGGAGTAGAAAGGAAGAATCTCCTCCAGTGGTGTTTAGGACTGCGGTTCTGTCAAAGCCCCTGACTGAAGACAATTTTTTTTTTTTTTTTGTAATGCTTAGAGATTTTCATACATTTATGGATTTTTTGAAGAATCACTCTTTCTACCTCCAACTCCAGTGGTTCTCCGGCAGTCCCAAGAACAGACCAGCCTTCTTCATCTGGTTGTCTTTGATGCTGCTACCCCAACAGATGATGGCAGAAGAGATTTCACTCTCCACAACAGACTACTTTAAGATTCCCAGCACCTCGGTGCAAACACTAAAAGACCAACACTTCCAAAAGAAGTACAGTGTGCTCTGTCCTTTCTTTTTGATTGCGTCTTAGTCTGTTATTTAGGTGAACACTAAGGTATTTATACTTCCCCACTTCTTCTGCTTTAATCCAAATCGTGTGTGACCTAACCCTGTTTCTAAAATCTACAATCATCTCCTCTGCTTCGTCCAGTTTTAAGATAAGATTATTTTTTTTACACCTTGCCATAAAGCAATCCATCTTCTCCATCTCGAATACACCCAATGACTGAGTCGTCATTCTTTCATCCTCCAAAGCAGCGCTTCTTTAATAACAACCAGGAAAAACCACCAACACCACCAAGTGCAAAACAGTTACAAAATATTACAAAGTTATTAGTGCAGCTTAATGATATTCAAGTTTACGAAATGAACGTATCAAAATGTAAAATATTGTGGTTTAAAAAAAGTGAAGCAGTTCAATCATGGTTGTAATGATAAGATTTATAAAATTACTTGCTTGCATAAACAACAGAACTAGGCATATTTTTCTCCAGATGAGAGTGTTGGAGCCGAAACTCTGAGATCATACTCAATATCAAGTCTGTTTCTGTGTTTTGTTTTTAGCTGGACCAGAGTTAAGAAGTTAGCTTACATAAAGCGGTCAGGAGCCCAAGTGCCAAAGGAACTGTACTTGCTCTCCACTGTGTAACATCAACAAATCTGAAAATCTGCCCAGATGATAGCTGCTCCAGCTGACTCTTTGTAATGTGGTTATTTTGGGTTGATTCCAGAAGGAAAGCATATCTAGTTGCCACCTATTAGTTTTATATACAAATAGGATCATAGATTTGTGTTGTTCCCAAGTTTCATCATGCTGAATTAGCATATGTTGTAACTTTACATTTCGTCTTCTATGGTGTAAAACATTGAGTGTTAGCTTGCATTACAGGAGATTATAGCCAATTACTGGGTGAATACCAATATATAGGCTCCATAGACTTTTTCTTTTTACCTAACCAAAAAACATCCTCCTGTGCATTACACCTTGAAAATCCACAGCCAATTTTGAGTCAGATGGATGGCTGGATGGATGGATCCTGCATTGCAGTGCCCCCCAACCAGGTGATAATTTCCGTATGTAATACGACGCTGTGCAGATACTCTGTCTGCACAAATGAAGAGTCAAACACTGGCATGTTGGAGGTTGGAGGTTTTCCCCTGATTTTTTACAATTTTATTGATTAATGTTTCATGCCAGCCATGCTTAGATTCAAACTTTAAAGCATTATCAATGTTCCATATCCATAATTTCTTATAATCTGCTTATCCACTGTAAGTACATGTGCTTGTTTGTTTCCCATAAAATCTACAGTATTAGAGTGGCTTTTATTTTTTCTGGTGATAATTTATTTCTTTATAGTGGTTAGAAAATTGCTGTAAGAGATTTCTGTTGAGCTTGCTGCTTCTTTCAACTACTTACTTTGTACTTAATTTCCATATTCAGTGGCGGGATCAGTGTTCCTATTTTATTCTTAAATAGTCACATATTTTTCAAAGTGTTTAAGAGCTCCTTCAAACAAGCTCTGCCAAACATCACAAATGAATCTTTTCTTGGCTCTGCAAAGTTAACAACTCGAAGATTCAGAAAGATTTTTCTCTAGACCTCCTATTGATGTTAAAAGTAAAGACAAGAAAGAAAATGTCATGATCCGTGTTTTGGTTTGGTTCAGTTCATTATTATTTTGTTGTTGTTATCTTTATTTATATTTAGTTATTGTTTTGTTTAGGTGATTTTCTAGTTGGGTTGAGTCTTTGTTTTCTCCCTCGCTGTCTGCTCTCTCTTTCTCCCTGTGTGTCATGATCTGTGTTTTGGTTCTTTGTTTAGTTTGCTGTTTAATTTGTTGTAGTTGCTTTGTTTTACTTTGTTATCATTAGTTATTGTTTTGTTATTCTTTTCTGTCTTCTCTCTCTTTCTCTCTGAGTGTGTTTCCTGCAGCTTGAGTTCCCTCATTATCTTTTCCACCTGTGCTAAATTATCTAATCATCTTCTCCACCAATCCAACCCTGGTTCCTCCATACATAAGCCACATTCATTCATTCACTCACCGCTGGATCGTCTGTTGATTTTCCTTCTCGTCTCTCTGCGTCATCTCCTGTTGGTTCCTGCACATCCCCTGTAAGCCTCCTCTCCTGCTCGCTAAGTTCTCTGTCCTGGCTCTTCTTATTTGGTTATCTCCCCTGGTCCCGTCCTGTACACTGTTTGTTACTTTCCGCGTCTCAGTTCCTGTAGTCTCTGTTCACCCGTGCTTCTTCCCCTCGTAATTATTATTGTCGTTATTTTTATCTGTTAGTTTATTTCCCCCTTCCCGTGTTCTTTAGTTGGTTTGTTTATTTGATTGTAGTGTTTATTTATGTTTGTAGTTTCAGTTCTCCGCTTTGTTTAAATTTAGTAGTCCTCTGTTTGCTTACGTTCCGCGTTGTTCCGTTTATGTTCAGTTTCATGTTTATGTTCATTATTCTTCCCCAAAAATAAATATTTATTCTCTCAATTCAACCTCTGCTCGAGTCATTGATCACAACGTGACAGAAAAAACAACATACAAAGTACAAAACTGAAAAAAATAAATAGTACAAAATAATAGTGCTTTGGTCAGGAAAAAGGCAGCATTTGGATATTTGAAGACTCTCTGCAGAAACTGCAATAGTTTGTTTAATCTTCTGAAGGTATCCCTCCTTCTCTTACTGTATTTTTCATTCATGGACTTAATTCATTACTGCAAGTGTTGAACAGAGTCTGTCTCTGTGGCTGCATCAACCCACTGATACCTGTAAGAAGTGTAATGACCCACTTTCTGCCTTGTCCCTCTGCGACTCCGACGCTTACCACGTTTGACCAATTTACCATGGTCGACTACTGTGTGCAGCTGCTGTTAATTTACAAGAGCGCCATGCACTACCTTTTCAGCTCTGAAGCATATATGACTAATCACACCAGTCATTTTAAAGAACTTGAGCTCTCTGTGGCTATAAATCACCATGTTGTGTACTACTGTGCCCATAATAGAGCTGCGCTCAGATGGGAGGAGGGCAGGGGGGACTTTGGGAACTATTCAGCACTATTGGTCAACAGACTATTATGAAGCAGACTCAGGGGAAAGAATGTATCGTTGTTCAATGTTTTGTTTGTTTCTATGATCTCTATAAAAGTCAAGGTGAACAAAAACAAAGGGGTGTATTTTTTTTTAAACATAACTCCCAGAAGAATGATCCTTCTTGGTGGATGGTGCATTCTTCCTTGTCTTGCTAATTTTTCTTTACAGTAGCAACCTTAAAAACAATCTATGAACCACATTCGATGTTCTATAAATATCTAACACTGTCAGGTTGAGTCATTCTGTGCTGTTTCCTAGGTGGCCACGGGGGTCGCTGTGGCGGGGCTCCAGGATGGAGTCCCGTGGTTCCCAGGTGTTTCGGGCTGGCACTGATGAGCAGAGCAGTATAAGAGGAGTGTGGATCCACTATTCGGCGCCTGAGTGTTGCCTTTGTATGGTAACGCTTGACCTCAGTGCCAGTTTGTTTCCTAGTGCCCGTGTTTATCTGTCTCCCATGACAGCAGTATTTCCTAGTGCTTGTAATTATCTGTCTCCCATGACAGTGTTATTTCCTAGTGTGACTCTAACGACTTCTCTTGTTCCCAGCTCCTCCACGTCCGCTTCCTGTAACCAGCCTTCCACCGCTAACCACTCCTTGTCCTCCTTCCCAGGTTCAATCAGTCAGTTCACACCCT